>JAVTVY010049765.1:0-23165 GCA_036873755.1 Hanleya hanleyi | reverse complement strand
TTGTAGACATTTTTGAAGATTTGCAGCTCCTATTTGAGACATGAAATACTAGTTTTTGTCAAAATTACCCAGACTTGGACTTATATTCAAATTTATATAGCATGTTCTTGTGTAATTAAGTAGTCACACAGTTATTACTGGATGTTTCTGAAACTTTGTACACATGTTTAATATGGTTTGAAGATGTGCATCTCTTATTTATTACCTGAAATATTTGGTCAAAATTACCAGGCCTTCTTTATCCAGACTTGGACTTTGTCGATTTTCTGCATATATTCCAATATATATAGAGCATGTTCTTGTGTAATTAACTAGTCACTCAGTTATTACTGGATGTTTCTGAAACTTTATACACATGTTTAATATGGTTTGAAGATGTGCATCTCATTATTTATGACCTGAAATATTCGGTCAAAATTACCAAATTTCTTCAAATATTCATGTAATGAGTGCACTGATAACCTGATCAGCAAGCAGTATTTTACATTATAATATTCCATTATACCCTCTCCAGTAATAACACAGTTATTACTGGATGTTTCTGAAACTTTGTACACATGTTTAATATGGTTTGAAGATGTGCATCTCTTATTTATGACCTGAAATATTTGGTCAAAATTACCAAATTTCTTCAAATATTCATGTAATGAGTGCACTGATAACCTGATCAGCAAGCAGTATTTTACATTATAATATTCCATCATTATACCCTCTCCCCCCCCCCCCCGCCCTGCAATAAAGCTGGGGGAGGGGTACAGGATCGGCTTGTCCATCCTGTAGATACAATTTTGTCCGGACTAATACTTCTAAAATTTTGCTTCTATTTTAATACATTTACCGTGCGATTCACACATTTGTTCCTATCCTTGGGTTTTATTTATACTGTATTGAAATATTACTCGGAACGGGAGACTTGTCTTGCAGGACGGGGGGTATCTCAGTTATCCCTTAGGATAACAGTTACATCTAGTTATATTTATACTTGCCTTGCCACCAACTCCTCAAACGATCCGTCTGCAGACTTCCCTCGAATTTCGAGGTAATTTTTGAGTGCCAGCGGCGACCATAAAGTAAATTTTTCATGGGACATGTCATCCAGGTTATGACCGTCTTCGGGGTCCTCAAGAAGTTTGCGTTTACCCTTGCCTTTTCCTTTACTTGAGCCATTATTTGCACCTTTCGGCATGTTTGATTAGCCTGGGCCACGTGCTTTCTCGCCAGTGTTTACGTTCCACTGACCCAGAGCCGCGGTCTGGATATGGCCCAGTTTACCTAATATGGCGAGACTGTGGAGTCGTGTATTTATGCCTATTAGCCTGGGCCACGCGCTTTCTCGCCAGTGTTTACGTTCCACTGACCCAGATCCTCGCTCTGGATACGACCCAGTTTACCTAATATGGCGAGACTGTGGAGTCGTGTATTAAATTTCATTAGCCTTAAATCTTATGGCTGTTATGTCTGTATATTGGACCCCTGCTGACATAACAGGGGTAGTTTAGAAATTAGCTATGCCATACGAAAAATTTCAGTTCGGATCAATCAGTGGCGACAAAAATGCCTTTTGTCACAAAATCTTCACTGACCACCCTTCATTGATACACAGCTCCACGATCCCGTGACTGAGTGACATACTTTCGAGTGGAATGTAAACAAAGCCCCATGACGCGCTCACTGGCTCAGGTTGAAGAACCAAGGACTAACATGCTGCTGTTCTAACCCGTGGGAAAAGATTGAAAATCTTGATATAAGTAAATTCTAATGGGGCCCCGAGACTAAATACATCTGTTCTTTACGCTATTGCCGACGCAGCTGCAAAAACAAGAGCTGAGGTGGCCGAGTAGTTTAGGGCGCTTGCATTTACTGCTGCCAATTTGGTGCCAAATTCTGAGAGTACAGGTTCGAACCCCCACGGGGTCGACCCATCCAGCACTAGTTTCTGTGCTTCACCAAGAAAGTGTCATCCTAAAAATAATTGATTAATAATCGAATCTACTTATAAACAATGTTTTATTAAAATGATAAGTTGACCCAGTCATAGATTACATGTCAAAGCCTATAGGCTCTAGTTTTATTCTTATACCAGAGTTTAAAACAGGTTTTAAACCGGCAGTATTGTTTTAATTTGTTGGTATATGATATGGCTGTTTTCGATAGTTCTGCAAATTTCTTTTGAAGATGTTTTTTTTTCCAGAAATCTTAAAGTAGCTTTGGGCGCATTGCCCGACTGGTTTTCCCAAATATGATTGCGGCCAACTTCATCCACCAAATTATTCATTAATGAACCCAGTTTTAGCAGAACAGTTTCTGCTTTCTTCTATTTGTTCAAGATACGCCTAATTGTGTAATAGTGATGAAGGGTCAAAATCAAGGATGTGAAGTAAACAAATAGACTGTGTTAGGCAGCTAATTTCATTGGGAATCTTCCCAGTTCACCCATACAATTCTGGAGTGCACACCGAGAATATTTTTACAGAATGTGATGTGAATTTTCTCGATCTCGCCACTCAGTGGTATTCTGCCTAAGATATCCAACCCACACCTCAGCAGAATAGGCTGGATGATTGTATCAAATATTTTAAATACTAGGTGGGGTTTAAATCATGTGGGCCGGTGGCGTGCCTCATAGAGAATATGGCTTTTCTAGGTCGGGAGGTTAGATGAGCTATATATCCCTTGGCTGAACTGACCATTTTCATGTAATACTAATTCTAAATACTTGTACATGTTGATGAAAAAAGGATGATTAGACTTATTTTGACCAAATGCTATTACCTTTGTTTTCGTCACATTTACACATAGTCCCTATTTGGACACGAAATCACACAACTTAATTAGTTTTCCTTGTCTAATGACAGTACAACAACAACCACAGCACAGGCGAGGATATGGACCTGTTCATCCCAGAGAGATGGGGACTTCTCACTGGCAATGTCGCAAAACAGGTCATTAATGAAGAGGTTGAACAGCATGGGGCTTAAAATATTGCCCTGATGTACCCTCTAGTCACAGGGAAATTAGCACTAATACAATGGCTGGTTTTAATCCTAGAATGGCTTTGCAGGTGCATGCTTTTAATTATATTGTATATGGGTCCAGATATCTCACTCCTTCGCAAATTCAAGAAAAGGGCATCGTGGCAGACCGAGTCGAATGCTTTAATGAAATCGATAAAGCAGGCATATAATTGTTGCGTCTTACAATGTTTAGTGTAAATGGAGATTGTAGGAAATATTCACGAATTTATATAATATCCCAGATTAAGGTAAACTGCTTTGCATTGAATCAAGTATATATTCCTATAAATAGGAGTGATGGGCATTCCCGCCTTCTCACATTTTCTTCCACTGTCAATTCTCCAGACTTTCAAGTTTTGGTCAATAGCTATTTGAAGACGAGATGCTAAAGAGAATATTTTAATAATCTATATATTTTAATGATTTTGAAATAATAAAGAATTTATTGTGCTGAATGTTTGGTAATGTATGAAAGCAAGAGCGAACGAGAAAACTGCACTCTGGTAAACCACACTTGAAATTATCCTCAACAACATTTCCTTTTATTATCAATACGGATATTATCACATAATATTATCACATAATTGGCCATATGTTAAAAACCACACATGAAAAGAAGAACCGATCTACTCAATGAACGTTGATCATGCAGCATACTTTGCTTTTATTGCTTTCAAAAGCAAATGCGTCTATCTATAAAAAAAAATGAAGATAAATAAACTGTGTTAAATAATTCAATGATAAGTAGTATGTAAATGTTGTATTTTTGTCATGCCCATCTTGGAAGTTTCCAACACAGGTATCATCAAATACCTAAATAAAATATCATTTATATTACTACACATGTAAGATGAGGAAAATAAGGGGTTGAATCTCTGCCAATCTGGAGTGGTCACCAACCGTAAATATTTACTGAACTTACACGTGCAATCTATTTCACATCAGTGTTGAATTGTTGCGGATAAAATTATTCAATTTTTTTTTATAATTTTCAGTTGTGTGTATCACGTTATCAAATATTATACACCTCTGCAATTATATTTGCTTTGCTGTGAAATGTTAGGTAATAAAATTCATATTTTTAATTGAATTAGACAGTGTGGTGTATCTTTGCTCATATATTAATTATATGAGTCAGCTTTTCATATAGTAGATAATATATATTGAAAAGTATCGATATATTCAATTTCATGTGAAGTATATATCTCGAATTATGAAATATAATCGAAATATTTGTCCAGTCCCGTACCGCATATTAAAAGTGATGCCTCAGTGTGGTGTATATAGTGGAATATAATATATTTTTTGATTATCTGTGTAGTACATACTGTACTTCACGCTGTATCATAAGGGCCTGTCCAAACTGCACCAACTAATGTCCATATATGCTTAATATAACAGCAAATGTACTGGGCATATGTGTGAAATCGGAAATGGGAAATAATGATGTTTTAGAAGCGATGGCAAATGACGAAGCAACGACGTTCGTTTACTGCAGTAGGGAATACAATATCTTCCTTTTATCCCTCTGTGTACTTGTCCTTTAAATACATGCCTTTCATGTCCATCTTTCCAATAAAAAATCACACGTTTACACAGGCCATGCTGTGTGTGTTAGAAATATGCAAATAATATCAACACATATTAAGATTTACAGGTTTCTTTAATCCTTTGCAAATATAATAATTATATTCACCTTACATTCTCGAGTGATGCCAAATACTATCAAATCAAGTGCATGGAACCGGATTTTTGTCAGTTTTTAAGAATGTTAGGAAATAGCACATGCACTACATAAGGCTGCCTGTATTATATATCAAAATGTTCTTTATTCATATTTCTTCATATTTATAACCTGCTGAGCTATCAGTACCGAAGTTCTGTTCTCCCTGGATCTGCTGGAACCCGTCTAGACCTCGAATTTGATCATTTCTGGTATTTCTAAAGCACTGCTTTTAGTGATTATATTTTTTTATAATTATCGGTATCCATAGCTGGTATTTCGAAAATTTCCATATCTATGATGATAAAATCAACTTGAGGGTCAAATTATTATTCATCAATATGATAATATCACGATAGCTAGACCGGAAGTGGCATACCAAGGCGTCTTGATGCCAATAATCTTTTGTTACAGTATTTTGCTTCGGTGTGATACAGGATAGTTTTTTTTTGGCTATTCAAGTAGGTAGAATGACAACGGTGATTGGCAGAAACAAAGAAGCCGAAATAAACAGAATTCGGGCCATCGCAGCAGGCGCTGGGAGAGTGACTCGCGATATTCCAGATAATTGAAATGCGGGTTCTGGAATGTCAATAGCTGGTCGACTGATACAGAGAGTGACAATTACACCATTCGCGCTAACAGTGTAGATCATTTAAATCTGGATATAATGGGTGAAGCTCATCTTCGTGACAAACAAGAACTGAACATTCCCTGTTATGAATGGCGCGATCACAACCGAACTCATTTACATAAAAATGCTAAAGGGGGTTCGGGTGGGGTAGGAGTATTTATAAAGAAATCTTTATTCATCGATTGCACTGTTGAGGTAATTGACGATTCTGTTGAAGGTATCTTGTGGTTGTGTATAGTATGTCGAGAGAGTGGTGAAAAGATATACATGTGTGGCTGTTATTTACCCCCGGAAAACTCCAGCAGAAATGTTAATGTGAATGACTTCTTTGATACCCTGTTGTGTAACATATTTGCATATCAAAATCATGGTAATGTGCTGCTCTGCAGTGACTTTAACAGTAGAAGTTGAGACATGGAGGACTTTGTGGCAGGTATCACCTGAAAGAAATGTGATAGATTTCACTGTCAATGCATATGATAAATGTTTTATCCAGTTCCTTTTGAATAGCAATCTCTGCATTCTGAATGGCCGAAAGGGAGTGAACAATGATTTTACATATGTGTCTACTCGTGGTTTATCGGTTGTAGACTATTGTCTTGTGCCATATGAACATTTACATTTGATTAAAGACTTTGTCGTGATTCGTGCTATAGACTTATTCAATTTCTCAGTTACTCCGTGACAATGTGACCCTCGTTTTATATCGGATCACTCGGTCATTAAATGGACTTTTGAGTGGGTGGTAAGAAAAACCCCTAGAATGATTAAAACAACTGGTAAAACATTCACAAAATATAATGTCAGTGATATTCCTCAAGATTTCCTTAGTGGTGAAGACGAAAAGATTATATTAGAGACAATTGTTACAGAGTTGGAAAATAGTGAAAAGTTACAATCTGATATTGATTTAAAGCATTCTGAATTAACTGATGTATTGCTGAATGAAATTTAGTGTAAACTACCGCATAGAACAGTCGACATTCAAATTGGTGCGAAGAACAAGAAACATAGAGTTAGGAAGCCATGGTGGAGTGATTATCTGTCAGAGTTATGGAATGGTGTATGTGTGGCGGAAAAAGATTGGCGTAAATTTAAAGAACAAGAACAAGAACAAGCTAAAAAAAAGAGGCAAAAAGCTATTTATGTACAAAAAAGGAAATTTTTTGATCGCAGCGTACAGAGGGCTAAACGAGCTCTTTGGTTCAAACAACAACTAGAGATTGTTAATACTGAAATGAGTAACACTCGGGAGTTTTGGAAGCAAATAGGTAAAGTAGGGGTGGGTGGGGAACGCTTAAAGAACATCCCTATGGAGACTGTGAGAGACGATGGATCTGTCTGTAATGATATTGGGGAAGTACTTACTGAATGGCAGGTGAAATTTGCTAATTTATTGAACCCCGTGGAACTATCAAATGAGAACGGAAATATCTACACTCCCAATAATATTACAACCGCCAATAAATCAGATATTTGTGATGATGTAATCAGCTTAGATGAAGTTTATACTTCAGTTAGTAAAGCCAAGTGTGGTAAATCAGCCGGGATAGATAATATACCGCTTGAGGTTTTGAAGAGTGAAACGGTTATTGCATTATTACACAGACTGTTTAATGTGTGTTATGAAAATGAGGTTATACCTAGTATGTGGAAAAGGGGGGTAATCAAACCTATTCCGAAATCAAATACCAGTGACCCTAGAGACCCTCTGTCGTACCGAGGCATCACCATAGCTCCTATTGCTTATAAACTATTCTGTTCGGTGTTAAATTAGAGGTTATCGACATGGGTGGGCGAAAATGAATTAATATGTCACGAACAGAATGGTTTCCGAGCTAATCGGAGTACTATTGACCATATACAATCTCTAACTTCGATAATCGAATCTCGTAAAAAGAAGAAAAAGTCTACGTTTGCAGCCTTTATCGATTTCAATGAGGCCTATGATTCCCTCAATCGATAGTTACTCTGGGAGAAGCTGGAGAATATGGGTGTTGGTAAAAAAATGTTGAATGTAATTAAAGCAATTTACGATAACGTTTACACCTGTGTGAGGATGAACGGTTTTGAGACCGATTGGTTCGAGGTTACTCATGGTGTAAAACAGGGCTGTGTTCTCTCCCCTTTACTTTTCAACCTATATATCAATGACCTGGTCACATATCTTAACGGCTTCAATATAGGCATTGACATTGATGGAGAAAATGTTTGTATGCTGCTTTATGCGGATGATATTGTAATTTTGGCAGATACTTGCGATGAGCTAAAGTTTTTACTCCACCATCTCTCTTTATGGTGTGATGGGAATAAACTGTCCGTGAATCCCAAAAAGTCAAATATAGACAGGTCCCAGCCAAGAAAAAACTAACATTTTTTCCGGTCAAAGTTTTTTCAGTGGCTCCGTCATCCTTGACTTATGCCCTTTCAATTTAGCTGAGGGCCACCCTGGATTTGGCCTCAAATCCAATATGGCGGCCAAAATCCAAAATGGCCGCCACTACTCATAAAAGCTCACAAATTCCTGCTCGAAAATCAATTTTCTAACCACAAACTAGGTTTTTTTCTACTCCTACGTAGAGTATGAATAATTAGTTAATTTTGGAATGATTTGTAATTGGTCTGAAAGTTCAATATGGCCGCCAAAATCCAAAATGACGGCCAATGTCCATTGAATCACACATTTTCCTGCCCTAATATGTAGAGATGGACCATCCTTGGTCCGAATGCGACCTGTGGGGTGTCATCTTGTAGCTCTCGGGGTGTAGACCCCGATTTGAGGGATATCCATGTCATCTGTGACGTCATCGGTGACGTCATCAGTACGAGTAGTAGCGAAATCGGGAATTTTGGGGGTACGTGGGGATGTGTTTGGGGTAAAGATGGACCATCCTTCGTCCGAATGTGTCGTGTGGGGTGTCATGTTGTAGCTCTCAGGGTGTAGACCACGATCTGAGGTTTTTCCATGTCATGTGTGACGTCATCGGTGACGTCATCAGTACGAGTAGTAGCGAAAGCGGGAGTTTCGGAGGTGCAATGGAGTGCGTTTGGAGTAGATGACGGTCTTTTTCCCCATCCAGTTACCTGTGAGTGTGTGCGCGCGTATGTGTGAGTGAGTGAGTGAGTGAGTGTGAGTGAGTGGGTGAGTGAGTGAGTGAGGCGTGCACAACGCCCTTGAGCCGTCCCCAACGCCCGTCTTAACGCATGGACGCACTAACGACGGTGAATGAGTGCGTGAGTGAGTGGGAATGGACTGGAATAATGTATCGTCCGTTTTCATCATTTTGCGCATGCGCAGTCTGGCCGTAGTATAGAAAGCAGGCATTTCGGGGATTCGTGGAGGTTTGTTGAGTAATTGAGGGACCATCCCTGGTCAAATGGACCGTGTGAGATATCAGTGTGAAGCTCTCGTGGGTCAGAGAGGCTTGTTTTCATTGGAAGTCGCGCCAATCTGCGCATGCGCAGTTGGGGTGTAGTAAGTAAAGTGGTCACTTTGGGGGTGCGTGGGTCTGTTGAGTGATGAGGCACCATTCTTGGTCCGAATGCCTCGTGTGAGGTGTCAAAGTGAAGCTTTCGTGGTGTAGACCATGCCTTGAGTGGTGTCCCTGTCATCTGTGACGTCATCAGTAGGAGTAGTAGCCAAAGTGGGAATTTTTGGGGTGTGAAGTAAGGTGTTTGGGGTAGAGAGGGGCCATGGTTGGTCCAAATGGCCCGGTTGGGGTCTGAACATGCGTAGTGGTGGCGTAGTAAGTAAAGTGGTCATTCTGGAAGAGCGTGGGGATGTGTTTAAGCGATTTAGGGACCATTCTTGGTCCGAATGCGTCGAGTGAGGTGTCAAAGCAAAGCTTTCATGGTGTGGACCACGACTTGAGGGATATGCGGGTCATCTGTGACGTCATTGCTAACGTCCTCAGTAGGAGTTGTAGCCAAAGTGGATATTTTTGGGGTGTGAAGGAAGGTGTTTAGGGTAGAAATGGACCATCCGTGGTCCGAATGCGTCGTGTGAGGTGTCATCTTGTCATCTTCAAGGCCCTGGTGAATTAGCCCTGAAGCCCTGCGCGCCTATACGTAACTCTACGGGTGTAGTCCGTGATAAGTACTATTCTGATTGGTAAGTCCAAAAGTAGAGCAACAATAACAACAACAACATCAAAAATTACAGGTCAATCCTTTTATTATCCCCTCCATCCCAGCACATCCACGCTAAGGGAACCGCTATGGGTGTGTTTACAGTTCACTTATGCTATTGTCCTTGTATTCAGAAGTTCATTGTTCTGATCTCAGAATGATGAGGGACACGAGTTAATCCCTGTAAGTACAGACACCACCACACACCACTGTTACCACCACCACACACCAGTTCTACCACCACCACACACTACCACACACCATCACCACCACCATCACCACCACCACCGGGCGTGACGTCATCGCACGCATGTGCGTGTACCTGTGGTGCACCCTGTATCCTATAGCCATTAGGGTATAGGGTACACCAGGATGCGGATGCACCATAACGTCACTTCCGAGCTCTGAGCGCCACAAGCTTTAAGCTCCAAGAGCTCCGATCCAAGAGCTCTGCCACATGGGAGCTACCACCATCACCGGACGTTGACGGGCGTCAACGCTCGGTGGTAATAGTGGTGTGTGGTGGTGTCTGTACATATAGGGATTAACTCGTGTCCCTCATCATTCTGACATCAGAACAATGAACTTCCGAATACACGGACAATAGCATAAGTGACTTGTAAATACACCCATAGCGGTTCCCTTAGCGTGTATGTGCTGTGATGGAGGGGATAATACAAGGATTGACCTGTAGTCTTTGATGTTGTTGTTGTTTTTGTTGCTCTACTTTTGGACTAACCAATCAGAATAGTACTTAACACGGACTACACCCATAGAGCTACGTATAGGCGCGCAGGGTTTCAGGGCTAATTCACTAGGGCGTTGAACCATTGAGCTTGTCGTTGCTGGGTGTTGCTACAAGATGACACCTCACACGATGCATTCGGACCACGGATGACCCATTTCTACCCCAAACACCTTCCTTCGCACCCCAAAAATATCCATTTTGGCTACAACGCCTACTGAAATAATGTCAACAATGACCAGCATATCCCTCAAGTCGTGATCCGCACCATGAAAGCTTTGCTTTGACACCTCACACGACGCATTCGGACCAAGAATGGTCCCTCAATCGTTCAAGCACATCCCCACGCACCTCCAGAATGACCACTTTACTTACTATACCACAACTGCGCATGTTCAGATTGGCGCGACTTTCAATAAAAAAACATGCCAGTCTGACTCTACCCAACGAAAGCTTCACTAGGACACCCCAACCGGGCCATTTGGACCAAACATGGTCCCTCTCTACCCCAAACACAATACTGCACACCCCCAAAATTCCCACTTTGGCTACTACTTCTACTGATAACGTCACCGATGACAGGGACACCCCTCAAGTCATGATCTACACCACGAAAGCTTCACTTTGACATCTCACACGAGGCATTCGGACTAAGAATGGTCCCCCATTACTCAACAGACCCCCACGCACCTCCCAAAATGACCATTTTACTTACTACGCCCTAACTGCGCATGCGCAGATTGGCGCGACTTCCAATGAAAACAAGCCAGTCTGACCCACGAGAACTTCACGCTGATACCCTACACGGTCCATTTGATCAGGGATGGTCCCTCAATCACTCAACAAACCTCCACGAATTCCCAAAATGCCTGTTTTCCATATTACGGCCAGACTGCGCATGCGCAAAATGATGAAAATGGACGATACAGTAGTCCAGTCGGATCCCACTCACTCGCCGTCGTTAGTGCGTCCATGCGTTAAGACGAGCGTTGGGGATGCCTCAAGGGCGTTGTGCACGCCTCACTCACTCACACTCACTCACTCACTCACTCACTCGCACACACGCGCGCATACAATCACGCTCACAGGTAATCCTACCAGGTAGCTGGATGGAAAAAAGGCCGTTATCTACTCCAAACGCACTCCATTGCACCTCAGAAATTCCCGCTTTCTCTACTACTCGTACTGATGACGTCACAGATGACATGGAAAAACCTCAGGTCGTGTTCTACACCCCGAAAGCTACAACATGACACCCCACACGACACATTCGGACCAAGGATGGTCCATCTTTACCCCAAACACACCCCACGCACCCCCAAAATGCTCGCTTTCGCTACTACTCGTACTGATGACGTCACAGATGGCATGGTATCCCTCAAATCGGGGTCTACACCCCGAGAGCTACAAGATGAAACCCCACAAAACGCATTCGGACCATGATGGTCCATCTCTACATATTAGGGCAGGAAAATGTGTGATTCAATGGACATTGGCCGCCATTTTGGATTTTGGCGGCCATATTGAATTTTCTGACCAATTACAAATCATTCCAAAATTTACTAATTATTCATACCCTACGTAGGACTAGAAAAAAAACCTAGTTTGCGGTTAGAAAATTGATTTTCGAGCAGGAAATTGTGAGCTTTTATGAGTATTGGCGGTCATTTTGGATTTTGGCCGCCATATTGGATTTGAGGCCAAATCCAGGGTGGCCCCTCAGCTAAATTGAAAGGACATAAGTCAAGGATGACGGAACCACTGCGAAAACTTTGACCGGAAAAAATGTTAGTTTTTTCTTGGCTGGGACCTGTCTAATATCATGCATTTTTGAAATCCGTCTGTGCCCCAAACGGAAGAAATATTTATGTGTGGGGATTTTCAGTTACAGATCGCTGATAAATATTTGTAACTTGGCTTATTACTGACGGAACATCTTGATTATTGTGCCATGGCAAAATGTGTCGCCCAATCAGCTGGTAGAGCTCTGGGATTGGTTATTGCTAAATGCAAACAGTTTGGTGGGTTGCCGTACCAGACATTTACAAACTTATATGAATGTTTAGTAATACCAGTAATTGCATACGGGTAGCAATTTGGGGAACATCGGAGTCTTCATGTATCAATGCTGTACAACATAGGGCTGAGCGATATTTCCTAGGTGTCGGTAAATATGCTCCCAATTTAAAACCGATGAATGTTAGATGTTGAAAAGTTGTGGTTGGCCAATGGGTACGAGGCACGGCTATGGAAAATGAAAGAAAAAATTGGAAAATATTCCAGTGGGCATTTAATCAATCTAATTATAAGTGTAAAAATTGGAGTTATA
The DNA here is from genome assembly GCA_036873755.1 of Hanleya hanleyi. Taxonomy (NCBI): domain Eukaryota; kingdom Metazoa; phylum Mollusca; class Polyplacophora; order Lepidopleurida; family Hanleyidae; genus Hanleya; species Hanleya hanleyi. The sequence continues at coordinate 10,592 of JAVTVY010049765.1, read as the reverse complement.
GAGTTACTCAGTTTTTGTATGATATTGAATGCGTTCATTTTGGGAATATACACGTACAGTACGACAGAAAATTTGTAATGATTGTTATAGAATCAAAACTGATGAAAGGGTTTTTAAACAAATGGTCCGACAGATTGTCAATAGATAACGGTAAACTTAGAACCTATAAGAAGTTTTAGTCTGAATTTGGAGCCGAGCATTATTACGCCACAATGATAATGTCTAGGAAATACAGAAGTGCGATGGCCAAGTTTAGACTTAGACTTGAAACCGGAAGATATGAAAATTTAAAGGTAGAAGACAGGCTATGTCCTGTATGTCGCAATTCTGTTGAAGATGAAGTTCATGCACTCATTGAATGTCCAGCTTATGACGATTTAAGATATGATCTGTTTTTCAAGATGTATGCCCTACTGGGCGAAGTGATGCATACGATGTCTAATGGTCCACTATGTTAGCAAATCAGGAGTTAGTTCGAATTAGTGCCAAAACCTGCTTCACAATCCTGGAGAGGCGTAAGTCTCTCTTGTATAATTCAATGTAACATTTACTACTTTTCAATAATGTCTGATAATCTTGAACATATCTAACAACGCTAATGTATGATATGCTATAGTCTTTCATAACTCAGTTTTGAGTGATGTGTGTACCCAATTGTTTTTATCGATGTTTTATGTCAGTGTACATGCAGTGAGACTCTAATAAACTATTTATTTATCTTGAATAAAGCGCTGCTTATACTCAGGCAGCGTCCTAGAATCCACCGTATTCTCGGAGCCTGAATGTGAGGTCCCTATCGAAGCTTTCTTGTACAGTCATATAGTTGCTTTTTATTCACCAGGCGTCGTCAGTTTTTCCCACGTCTTCCATATCGCTCTGATTGATTATCCTGAAAGTCGATGACAGAGATGTTTTTTTCTCTTTGAGGTAGTGGAAAACATCTCTTCTCTTTTTTTATCCGTCAATAATTGCCAATTCATATTGTGATATACATACCTTATCTGTCATGTTCATTCTTATCTAAATATCGTTCTATACTCGATTTAAAATACGTTCTCTTGTATTTCATGCTTGACTGTATATGGCAGAAAAAATTCATACATTTCAGATAGCATTTAATCACAATAAATATACAGAAATGATAAGGCACCATACTAAATCTTGTAACAAGCATTGGCAATACGTGTTTAATCTCTGCAACTAGAGCTTCAGTAACAATAATACTCTAAGTAATTGAACATAGGCAATGATAAATTAGAAAATATTCGAACTGTAACTTTAAATAGCTGTCAATGCATATTATATCCCGAAGAAGAGAAAGAGAGAAAGTGAAAAATAAAAATCATTTCTGACTTTTTCACAAAAGCTTTTACATATCTGTTCATATATTATAATGGTTTTATATCTTTAGCTGTTGTTCAGGTAATAGCGACAAAACAAAAACAAACATAGTTACAAAAAAACACGGCAACTTTGGAAGTTTTGAAACTTTTTTCAAAAATCTCCGGTCTACATATAAACTTTTCAAAATCAAATGCAGTGTTTTAGGAAGTCTGCGTAATAAGCCGAAATACCTCAATTTAGATATCCCGCTTGCATGGAGTACTGAATTTAAGGTATTGGGTATAAAACTATCAATCGATCTAAATAGTATAGAAGCTTTGAATTTTGAAGACAAAGTTAAGGAAATTAGAAATTAAAGGAATGGGGTAGGAGAGATTTGACAGTGTTAGGGAGAATAACGGTAATTAAAACGTTAGCTCTTTCAAAACTAACGCATTTATTAACCGCTCTTCCATCGCCTTCAGAGGAACTCGTTAAAAAGTTAAAACAATTATGTTTTGGCTTTATTTGGAAAAATCAACCTGACAAAATAGCGCGGAAGACCATAACCCAACCATATAAAAATGGAGGGCTGAAAGCACCGGATATCCGCATTTTTATGAAGTCGCTAAAAGTAAGGTGGTTGAGAAAACTATTGTTTTCATCTTCATGTAAATGACAGAGCATATTAACTTATATCCTTCCTGCACCATTCTCAGTTTTTAACCAAATGGGAGATGTTTTCATTGAAGACATTGCAGCCAAATGCGATAATTACTTTTGGAAAGATGTATTCCTATCTTTGACAGAATTCATACAAATATGTAAGAATCAGATTAGTAGTATCCAGCAACCGATCTGGATGAATTCAGCGGTTCTGATGAATGATCAACCTGTGTACTATCCAAAATGGCTTAGGCGGGGGATAGTCAACTATATAGATTTGATAGACGCTCAGGGAAGGGTTCGAGAGTATGAGGATTTCTGTGAATTCTATGGTTTCCGTCCAGCTTTCACTTTATATTATGGATTAATAAACGCGCTGAAATATAGTGCAAAGAATCTTAAGGTCCACAGTAAAGATGTATTAGGCACATATGGTCCACGTATAGCTGATCATCTATTAATATTGTTGAATTGTAAAACAGGCTGTAGAAAAATATCTGCACTCTTTATTCACAAATTGTATTCGGTTCCGAAATTTGAACGTAAATGGCACGATGAACTACATATTGTTTATAGTAAAGAAGTTTGGAATAGAGTCTATATGGTTCCTAGATCGGCTACCCTAGATACAAGATTAATATGCTTCCAATACAGGATAATAAGTCGAATCCTTGGAACCAACGAATATTTACACAAAATAGGATTTCAGGATCACGATACCTGTTGGTTTTGTAAAAAGTACGTCCGAATGCATTTCCCATCTGTTTTGGCTCTGCAGAGTTGTGAATCAGTTTTGGCGAGAAGTAAATCTCTGGTTTTCGGACTGTGGTTTCAGTCTCATCCTTAACGCAACAACTGCTATTTTAGGTATAATAGACGGTCTAAACGAATATAAAGATTTAAATTTCTATATGTTGCAAACACGTTTTTACATATTTAAAACTCGTTGTCAAAAAAGTATTCTCTGCTTACCTAATTTCAAAACAGAATTGGAAAATTATAGACAATTAGAAAAAGTTATTGCACTGAGAAAAAACACCTTGGTAGAACATTACAAAAGATGGAAAGTCCTACGTTATTGACAATAATTTCTTTCTATTATGAAGGAAATTATTTTTTCCTTTTCCTATCTGTTTAAATGCTTTTGTTGTGTGCACATGTTACCAGATGATCGTTTGTGTATAGGACATACTTACCAAAATGTAATTATGTTACCAATTGTTATGTAGCAAGTATCCATATCTGTGCAAATAAAAAAAAACTAAAAAAAAAAACAAAAAACACGGGAAATAAAAAGAAATGAGACAAGAAGACAGAAATTAAAGCCGCAAGCACAAAAGCAGTGAAGCGAAGGTTAGCTCTTTTTATATCAATCAATCTTATATATCTCCTAGTTCTTATCTCAAGTTCAAGAACCCCATCTCACATCCACCGAACATGTGTAGTTCTATATGGAGACAAATGAAATCGTATATACCCACTCAACTATCTCAAAATTCCCAATTAGCAGCACAATATGTAGAAGAAAGAACTGCATGATTTATGTAAGATATTGTTACCCTAAAACTTCTCCATTCTATTGATTTAAGACAATAAACTCGGGGTAATTTTTTACACACAGTCCGGCACGTTGATAGAAGTTTGAGTCATCAAGGTAAAATTCTTTTTCAGGAGCAAGGGTATACCCATTTTCTGTGTCCGTCAACTGCCTGAAAATTCCCCATCAGCAGAACTAAGTTCAAAAGGAATAGTAAATTTGTGTACAAGACATTGTTAGTCTAACAAAAGTCAATTCTCACTTTGACTGCCATGGAAAAATAGCAAACGGGAAGAAATTCTGATCAATCTATGGATCATGAGAATCGCTACCCCTGCCCCAAGATTATTCGAGGTCATCCTATATCTATTCACCTCTGTGTTTCTTTGTTTCTGTTAATAATACTTCCTCTACTTTACAATCTATATCATGTGGTGTCCCTCAAGTGTCAATCCTATCCATTGCTATTTATCATCTATATAAATGACCTGATATCTGTTTCAGGTGTCTTGAAAATTATATTATTCGCAGATGATACAAGCACAATGTTATCTCATCATAATCCTGCTGCACTTTTTCAAATGATGTCTGAAGAATTGTTGTTATTATATAATTGGCTTATCAAACCTACCTGTAGAACTAATAGTTCTTTCAATCCAGTATTATTTATTATGGGGCACGATATAGAAAAGGTTGACAATTTTAAATTTCTTGGAGTTTATTTGAGTGAAAAACTAACCTGGACGAACAACATTAATGAAATATGCAAAAAGGTATCACGAAACTTGGGTTTGATAAATACAATTAAACACAGCCTCAATAAGAAAACTTTATATCTACTTTATTACTCGCTTATTTTCACCTATCTGTCATATTGTAATATTGTTTGGGGCAACACTTTTTCCACGCACCTTAAGTCTCTTATCACCCTTCAAAAACGAGTAATAAGAATTATATTTCTCGTACATCCTCTTGAACATACCGCTCCGTTATTTACCAGACTTAAAATATTGCCTCTGTTAGTTTTGAATCAGTATCTTATTTTGCAACTGTCTCATAAATGTATCCATCATAGATCACTTCTACCATCAATAATTACTTGGCAAGATTAAGTGACATACACCAGTATCCCACAAGAGGTTCTGCTACGAAATTATATCGCTATCCATTTCGGTCTTGTCTTTCTCTACACACAGCTAAAACTAAGGCTCCCATGGAATGGAATAACTTGCCCTCCCATCTACAAATTTGTATATCAATTTCTCACTTTAAGTACCTTCTTAAAGCCTTTCTAGTAGGATCATAACTATTGCACATATTAGCCATATCTAATATAATAATGAGTAAATACATAGTCCATTATCATATTAATCCTTTATTCACTTTCTGCCACTATGCTTTGTTTATAAGACCTTGTAATTCGTTGCCTCACACAAACATCTCAGAGATTGAATCAATGCATCTTTTCTGTTTATTCTTTGGGATTTAACAAGCCCTTTGGGGTTTACTCCCGCCACCCTAATATTTACGAAACTCGTACTATGTGATATATTGTAACTTTTGCTTTTTTCTTTATATATATTGTATTTTGGATGGTGAATAAATGATACCAAGCCAAAACCAAACCAAACCTCTGTCCGTATAGTACAGAAAACGCTCAATTCTTTTCAAAGATGGAACATAAATACATTCTCAAAAGGATATGGTATATTCTATATGGTCAAATATCCAGCTTGACATTGACAATTGTGGTCGGAGTAAACCATGAAAGCGATGGCCAGGTTGGGTATTTGACCCCATGAAGTATGGTCGGTCACGTCTGTACCGGATACGATATATCAGTGCAACTTTTACTATGTCCTTCAGACAGTATCAAGTGATACCATGCGTTGTTATGGATGGCCATTCATCCCACCTCTTGCAAAATCGTCCAATGACGTCCAATGAAAACGAGCGATCACGGTCACATGAATGCCCGATATTTTTCCATTCACCGCTGTAGATTGTAATTCGGGGTTAGTAACTAGGTTATCCCCCTTTCCAGTAGCTCCTTTGCAAAGCACTCGCGTCGGCTGTCTCGCATCGATCACTCGTCGGGCTTCATTTTGAAGGTTACAACAAGTTTTTGCAATAAAGGTGAGCTTCACCAGCTGTCGTTCTAATTAGATAGCATTCATTTTGTGAACAGCTCGTATTTCGTCGTAATCATTGATCCTTTTCGTCACTGAATATCGCAAATGTGTGAATTCACATGCAGTTTTTTGCATCGTGAACAGCAACCACATAGGGCTAAAGCTGTTCACAAGAAATCCTTCTTCGCAGAATGTTTCATTAACGCGCGAGTCCTCGCCGTGATAAATTCGTTACACTGTTTGTCAGTGACCCAATACAGAAATATATGGAGTCAGTACAGACCTAGTAGTTTTCTCCCCACTATAGGAGGAGAGACCTAGCTCTATATGATTTAGGAGAACCAGAAAATGTCTTGCTTGGCAGACGAATCGATCAACCAAATGTCAAACCACATACCTTAAATACTTGGAAATGATCACGTTATGCTTACAACCACGATCATCTCAACAGGTACTCTTTTCCGTGGTATTTTCTCTCGCCCCTGTTCCGTTTTCTCCTCGAGTCATTTTCAACTTTCGAAGTTGGGCGGACGCAATTGCGTCAACAAACCGAAAGATAGCGAAAATGACATCAACACGGTATTTATCCAAACAGGTCTCTACCAGTGAAAACGATCTCCACCAGCTATTATTACGGGTTCATAAGCAGTGGTATGTATCAATTTTAGCTTATTTTGCCAGATAGACCAGAGTAAAACTAAGAATGATATAGCGCAGCGTACGTCTGAATGTATGAGGATATATATTTCGTTATTGATTCAAATGTGAGTTCTCTGATTATCAGACACCGATCGCCCCATCGACGATTCATTATTGAGAATGTGATGAAATTTCGCGAATTTCATTGTCTTGAATTGAAATCCTGATAGAAAAGGGCTACTTTCTGATGAAATATTGTCAAATTCAAGTAAAATTTCACAAAACTAAACAAGTTCATGTTAACATATATGTGTTTTACTTTTCGAAAATTACAATTACAACGCTCTCTACCAATTCCTGACAACAATCTCTGCGAGTCTGGTGCATTTGAAGTGTTATATACAAAGATCTACAAAGCATATGAACAGGCCATGAACCAGAGATATTTTGTGCGGATTTGTCTGATGCCAAATTGCACATACACGTGCACATGCGAAAGATGAGTTTGCCTTGTCATTGAGAGCTCGGTAAATTGCGTACAGGTCAACCTGACCTTCGTCAGTCTTCAACGAGTCAACAAGCTATAACTGGTCATTTTCACACAGAAACCACTATACGTTCACACTTCGAACTAGCCTTCACCACATACATACAACCCATGGTACAAATTTCATTGTTAATACTCTCAACTGATGTTTTACGCAACTGATGTTATAATAGAGTAATGATAATTTAATCCCCCACAAAAGAGAAAGAATGATTCAACCCTCAATGAGAATCGAACCCACGATCCCTTTAACCCATATAGTTGCTCTTACTCCCGTGAAAAATCAAAATTTAACATTATAAAAGTCCTTGAAGTGACACCACCATATAAAGTGTTATATTTGCAACACTCTCCTAAAGTGTTGAAAAAGTGTTATATCTTAGGAACACCGACAAGTTGATAATAAATTTTATCTGAATTTACATTTAATCGAACTGTATGACGTAAACCATCTCCAAACACAGAAACCATTCTGTGAGCTATGCTGATATATTAAACACTGTTTCCCCGCCATGCGATCTTTCTATCATCGAATAAAAAGTGCGGGTCTTCGATCTGCTTTTTTTATGTAAAATGTGTTGAGTGTACTTATCTTCATAGTTTTCAAGACTTGCTACATCATTAAATTACCTGATAACATCTCTCATTGGAAAGGCGCGATCTGACGTTGAAAGGGTCAACACATACAACACATATCACGAATCGTTAGATTCTTGGTATGTGCTTTAGAATAGGTTAACCAGAAGACTATTCTGTGAAGTCATGTGACGCAGTCAGTATGTCGGCACCTCTTCCCACTTCCCTTATATGTGCTGTAATTTTTGCCTGTATATGGCGAGATTCTGCTGGTGGACGTTTCGTCCCCGAGGCCCGCCCCCTGTACAGACCTTTTGGTCTTTGATATATGCTGGCACTTGTGGGAAGTTGATGCTGGGTCGACATCGGGCTTTACAGACTAGCCTTTTGTGTTAAATGCCGTCATTTACATCTGACGACGATACAGCTCACCAATCTCCAATGTACGAGTTGTCACAGCGAAACAGCTCACCAATTACCAGTTTACGAGTTGTCACAGCATTTCCATCATAGCTCTCTAGATTTGTATCTACTACCGCTTATGCCGGTGCTAGGGGCCGTGTGGTCATATCATCCAAGTTGCCACATGAACAGGTACAATAAAAGCTTACCTGAGATACAACACATATCACGAATCGTTAGATTCTTGGTATGTGCTTTAGAATAGGTTTACCAGAAGACTATTCTGTGAAGTCATGTGACGCAGTCAGTATGTCGGCACCTCTTCCAACTTCCCTTATATGTGTTGTAATTTTTTCCTGTATATGACGAGATTCTGCTGGTGGACGTTTCGTCCCCGAGGCCCGCCCCCTGTACAGACCTTTTGGTCTTTGATATATGTTGGCACTTGTGGGAAGTCGATGCTGGGCCGACATCGGGCATTACAGACTAGTCTTTTGTGTTAAATGCCGTCATTTACATCTGACGACGATACAGCTCACCAATCTCCAATGTACGAGTTGTCACAGCGAAACAGCTCACCAATTACCAGTATACGAGTTGTCAGAGCATTTCCATCATAGCTCTCTAGATTTGTATCTAATACCGCTTATGCCGGTGCTAGGAGCCGCGTGGTCATATCATCCAAGTTGCTTTCACATGAACAGGTACAATAAAAGGTAGCCTGAGATACAACACATACTACCAATCGTTAGATTCTTGGTATGTGCTTTAGAATAGGTTAACCAGAAGATCATTCTGTAAAAGTCATGTGACGCAGTCAGTATGTCGGCACCTCTTCCCACTTCCTTTATATGTGTTGTAATTGGTCTCGTTGTACGTATGGAAGAAAAACACCTCTTCTGGGCTTTCAGAAACTTTCCTGTTGAACGGTCTGTTGAGGAATTCCGTGCCTTCGTCGGTTTGCAAATACAAAGGTTTGCGCCCGGTCTTGAAGATGTCTTTGAACGCCGCTATGAGATTCGCCCCCGTTTTCGTTCGGATGCGTACCACCCACGCATACTTCGACCGGATATCGATGCACGTCAAGATATACCGATTTCCATCGTTGTGTTTGGCAAAAGCACTCATATCGACCAAATCCGCTTGCCACTGGGCATCTAGTTCACCCACGATGACCCGGTTCCGTAGAAAATGACGGCGGGCAGCTCGATGTAAGGTATAGGTGTCTTGTTTTCTTAACCAATCTCGGACTTGGGCACGTTGTATCCCCTGGGGTTTGGCCGCTCGATAGAGAGCCGACAATGCCCTATAGGCCGCCGGACTGTCGGGACTGTAGTATAAATTATCCAACACCTTCTCCCAGCGCTTCATGGTGGCACAATGATGATGGACCCGGAGAGTATGGTTTATTTATAACAAGTTTCTACCACCGTTGTGTTGGTTGACTCAGTTCAGCCGGATAGTCTATAGCCTCGTCGTCTGGTTCATGACTAGACAGTTGTTCATTGGGTTCAGCCAGCGCGTCCTCAATAGCACGAGCCCACCCCAACTGGTCTGATGACCGCTCGTCCGGTGTAAAGAGCTGGTCCACGATAGGCACCACTTTCTCCAAGGCTGTCCACAGATCAGGGTCTAGGGTGAAGCTTTGCGTAGGATCGTGGTAACGCCCCACACGGGCAAAGAAGGGTCCACGGTGTACGTAGTTGGCGTTCTCGAGGTGGATGAGGTTTCCGTCGAGCTCACGGCTCAACACCCGTTTAAATTTGGTCCAGCCATCACGGTGTAGGGTCACCGTAGTGGATGTGTACTCCGAAGTCCACCCACAGGCATCCCGATCTTCCACGAGGGTGACTTTATCTTCATAGACGTGTAACCCCACCTGGAGTGTAAGGGGCAGGATGGCTCGTAGGACGGGTGACATGCTTGCCCCAATGACGATCGGTGAATGACACACACTCTGTCTGACCCTCGTATTTATAGTGTCAATACCACAGCGCCAGGATCAATAGGGCACAGACTAGTGTGAGGCCAATCAGCCGGCGCTGGTTCCGGCGTGAGCGCTCGTGGTCCATAGCCCGAGCATCAAGGATGGCTGTCATAGTCCAGTAGTGGTGAGTGATGGCACACCTCTACATCGAGTGCACTCTGTCGAGGACCGCTTCTGTGAACTCGTTCAGGATCTGGCGTCGCCCTCGTTGTCGTCGCCATCTGCAAACATGGACCGGACCACTGCTCGGTAACCCGTGAGTGAATTCACCACGGTGGCATGCTGTAAAATGCGAGTCGCATAGGGCTGGATCTCCGTCATGGCTCTGCAACCGTAGAAATGAAGGTGTGGGATCCAGAGGGACGTGTTTTATAGACCAGGTCACACACGCGCGCCTAGACGTCGGGTGTAGTCCGTGATACGTACTATTCTGATCGGTTATGTGGCTCCTATAGAGATATTACTTCATCGACCATGGGGATTACTTTTTCCAAGGCTGTCCATAGATCAGGGTCCAGAGTAAAACCACCTTGCTTGAGACAGAGGAGTCGAGCAAAATAGGGACCGCGGAAAATGTAGACGTCGTCACACAGGTGAATGCTATCAGCGTCGAGGTCACCCAATAACACCCGTTTCAAGGTAGTCCAGCCTTCCGGCGATAAAGAGACACGCGCTGGTTCAGACGTACACCAACACCTACTGTCGTCATCGATGAGCTCCACGCGTTTGGGATACAACAATAGGGTGCAGTCCGGTGTAAGAGTGCGGGTTTCCCTCACACGC
>JAVTVY010049764.1:0-22280 GCA_036873755.1 Hanleya hanleyi | reverse complement strand
AATATGAATCTTCAAAATAGCCTTTTTGGAGTTAGAGGCGTCCCTAATGGACCAATCGGGTCGAGTGAGGTATCAAATTGAAGGTAACGTGAAGGAGCATCTGATGAACTGGTGTAGGTTGAACTATAAGCATTCTGCGCATGCGCAATCTTCAAAATAGCCGTTTTTGGAGTTAGGGCAGCCCCTAGTGGGCCAATCGGGTCGAGTGAGGTATCAATGTGAAGCATTTCACGTCAGCTTCCATTTAATACTTCACTCGACGCACTACCTCTAAAATAAAAAATAAAAAAATCTTCGTACACCCGATGTTGACATTTATCTGCAAAATAGCCTTTTTGGAGCTAGGAGAGCCCCTAGTGGCCCGATCGAGCCGAGTGAGGTATCAATGGGAAGGTGAGATGAAGGGCCATCTGATGGACTGGTGTGGGTTGAACTATCAGCATTCTGCGCATGCGCAAGAATGGAAATAGACGTTTTTGGAGCTATTTGACTATTAAAAAAAGGAAAAAAATGAACACTAAGCAAAAGTAAAAGGTTCACAGCCCATACAACACAGGCAAGCTGACTGGCTGACTGGCTGGCTGGCTAGAGGTGAAGCAGACTAGAGGTGAAACAGGCAGGCTGGCTGGTCAGGTCAGGTAAGTCAGAGTGCTCGACAAAGTAGTGCAATTGAATACACCCCTTGCCCTAAAAATCGACTGCTTTTATACGTTTTCCCCGTGAGTGGGTGGGTTAAAAATGGCGGACCCAGAAAGTCCGCCATTTTAAACCCACCCACTCACTTCCCAGGTCAAATCAGTGCAACCGAGTGAGTGGGTGGGTTCAAAATGGCGGACTTTCAACGTCCCAGAGAAAATAAACGGCCACCATTTTGAACCCACCCACTCAATGACCCCCGTGAGTGGGTGGGTTCAAAATGGCGGACCCTTATTTTACACACACAACACCAAAAACCACCATTTTAAACCCACCCACTCACATCCCAGGTCAAATCAGTGCACCAGAGTGAGTGGGTGGGTTCAAAATGGCGGACGTCAAACGTCCGCCATTTTAAACCCACCCACTCACATAGCACTCAATCACCCCCGTGAGTGGGTGGGTTCAAAATGGCGGACCCAGAAAGTCCGCCATTTTAAACCCACCCACTCACATCCCAGGTCAATCAGTGCAACCGAGTGAGTGGGTGGGTTCAAAATGGCGGACGTCAAACGTCCGCCATTTTAAACCCACCCACTCACATTAAAAAAAAATTAACTCACGTATGCGAACCCCCCCTATGGCAACCCAAAAATTCACTTCGCGCATGCGCAGTGAGACGCTACCCCTCCGTTTTACTCTATGTATACTACTTGGCTGCAATAGATACTGGTAAAGTACGACAAGAGAAGTTGCTTCTTCGCATCTTGAGAACCCATATAGAACTTTCGAATCAAAAGATTGGCACGAATGCATTAGTTTCTAGTTTGCACAGTCATCATAACTCAGTGAGATCGCTGGAGATAAAATGATCAAGACATTCGGCGTTGTCTATAGGTGTCTTGTCGCAATGGTGTCGGGGCAGAATTGGTGGTTTTCAAGGTAGTTAAGGCTCAAGTTCTGTACAGAATTATTACCGTTTTATTATCAGAGGTGTCAGGACAAAATTTTCGCCCATAAAGATCTTTTGTGGGTATTGAAAACTACCAGTCTTAATTTGATTTTATCGGATATACACATATCATGTTTATTCATTTGTATTCTTAAACAGCATTGTTTCTTATAGTGGAGCCAAGTCGTCATTATGGTTGTCTCGCTTCTGTACTGGAGGTCCGTCGTTAACTGGAACTAGGAATTCGTGTAGGCAAGGCTGATAAAAAGTATTCATACTACTTTAATATTAGGTGTTACAGTCTGGATCTCAGCGGTATTATTCTGATGTATGTCTCGGATCATGCCATTTTCGTTACACGAAAGACATACGAACAACATCATGTGAGCATATATGGCCACTCGTAGGTAGAATCGACCTTACGGAAGACAGCGCTGAATAATCATGAAATTTGTCAAAGTATTTCTCAATTCCTACAGAACTCCAGAAGTGAGAATTCTGTCCTCACACCTTTGATAAAAAAAACCCACAGTAATAATACTCTAGAAAAAAGGCACCTTTTCGACATTGGAAACTGTGGAATACAAGCGTTTAATCTGTCATTCAATATTCCGCCGTCGTCCATTAAAGGATTTCCGCGTCAATAATCCGACGGCCCAATTCATAAAATAACAATGGCACTAAATTATAAGGACAAATCATAATATGCGTAAAACTAGGCTGATTTCCTGCAAGACAGCGGTCAACAGTTTTCAATGATGCCAGCAAGATATCATGATGTCCCAAAAATATCAAATTCGTATCGCTGATGAGTATTCTTAATCTATATGACATACGTTGTTAAGTCGTTATCTAGAAGATGATGTATCTCAGTCACGCTTTGATTGTGTCTGTTCATATGAAAACTATGAGGATCTTGAAATACATACGTTCATACAATCCCTAGCCCCGGGTTAAGCGGAATTAGACACTAGTTGCGAAACGTACCGTCATAGATCTTGCACGTTCAACATGCGATATGTATCGTCAAATTTGAGAAAATTCGACTGGAGACGCTTGACGATATAACCCTCTTTTACAGGTTCATATAAAGACATTGAGAGAAACAGCATACACATGAAATGTGTCAAAGCAGATAAATCTCCAATTGATATTGATATATTTCAATACCTACAGAACTCGAGAATCGAGAATTCTGTCCTGACAACTTTGATGAAAAATAGCAATAATTCTACAGAGGACTTGGACATTATGGATCTTGGAAACTGCGGACGACATCTGAAAAAATAGCGCTATTAAACAACGCTACAGCAGAAACGTCATTAGAATCGATAGTTCTGCCCTGACATCATTAACAACCGAAATAATACTGTACAGCAGCACAGGCGAGATCATAATATTGGAGATTATATATCATTAATATTGATTTATTGAAGATTAGGCCTGACCCTTGTTGAGAGTTATGCTTGGGATATACAGAATATATACTCGACAAAATATCCGAAACGGCTGTTTTGAGGTACATGAGTACATATAGTGATGTCCTATACTCAGGATGTTGTAGGGTCAGAACATACCTGTAGAGTGGGTTTGTTTATGGACATTTTCTTGTATGATATTAAACTGTGCAAGTAGGTTTCCAAGAACATACTCTTGATGTGACAATGCAAATACTAAGTTTAGATGACCCCCTGAATAATTTTAAAATTTTCAAGAAGGTGGAAAATCAGGGACCTGTAAAGAGTAATTGATAGAATACTGTATCCACAAATCTTATCAAATGTGGTAGATTACCAAGAACCTATTGTGTGAAAACATGAAATTGCAATAGTAATTATGAGATGACCCCCACTCACGATAATCAAGATAACCTTTGATATTGCTTTAAAATTAACAAGAGATAAAAGAAAAGATTGAAATATACACATTAAATCATCACAAATTCATATCAAGTATTGCTGAAGTCAGATGTTTGGCAATCTTAGATAAACGCTTAGTAGACATAGAAAATGTATAATTTTGAGATACTTCTTGTTCACATATTTTATTTTCTAAGGTAGTGAGAATCCTTAAACTGCCTGTACTTTTCATGTAATGATACACAGCACCGCTGACAATAACTTGGCATAATTATATGAATTTCATTACATTGAATAACTTAGTAAAGAAACCACAATTGTGTATTTAGAAGATAAGAACCATTTTGGCCATTTAACAATGAAGTATTTTACCCACAAAAAACTTTTGACATGGATTTTAGTGCGTTTGACGCAATTTAATTGTATTTTGGAGATGGCCCCTCTTTGACGTCACAGGTCAATGACCTCAAATTTGTTTTTGGTATTAGAGGATTGAAGAACCTTTGCGTAATCAGTTGACACCAACCATTTTTCCCTATGCTTGGTAGGAGTGAAGATATAGTCATTTTAATACCTATACCCCCATTTTAAAAGTAGAAAGGTGCAATCCACTGGTTCTTGTATTTCCTAATTTTTCTATCATACGGCAATAGTTTTCACCACCACATCCTACCTCATCTGAAAGAAGAGAGTCTAAGCTTTCAAATCATATATAGTTTGCCTCTGTGTACGGGGGGTGCATTTTATTCCCCAAAACAGGGCCCCGGTCGCTCGTCTATTTGTCTACACTGTAAAAAGAGGAAACATGTTTAACGTTTCATTTTGAGATGGTAACATGTTAGATGCTTCATAATGCTACATGTTTCACCCTATTTTTCCACAAAAACATGTCTCATAGACGTAACGATGCAACTATTTGAGGGCTGTGACATGTTTCGCTCGTGCTGGCGTCTCACTATAACGGTCCGAAAAGCTGTTTGAAACGTCAACGCTGAAACACGTGCAACCGAGTTGCATGACGACATGTGTCAAGAAAAGCGGAGTACAAAAGGGATAGTGCTGTCTGATGCATGGAATTAGATACCAGGTCGTCTTCACACAGTTCGACAGAGAGCTTTAGCAATTTGCAAACAAAGATATGATCACCACTGCATGGCTTTCGGATATTTATTTCTGGTCTTTGGCGACCTGGAAGGTATATGTCGGTATCGTGAATTAATCGACTGAGCATTTTAATTGAATTATTTGCATAACAATTTAACTCAACCAGGCCTAGGGTATTTGAGGCCTGCCCAGGCGCCATTTCACTCTACCCCTCTCCTTCCAAATATGTCTTTGCTCATTGAGATAGAGGTCTGAAACTTCTCACATCAGCTTAACTAAAAAGTGTGAAAAAAAATTTTGCAAGATGGCCGCTTTGAAGACTTCACAGTTACGTCATATTCCAAATATGCATTTTTTGGTCGATTTTTTTGTAAGATTTTTCCAGCCCAAATTTTGGCTCTTCACTGGAACCCTACATGGCCGCCATTTTGAATTTAAGAGTATTCGCTCAAAACATATTGTCATATTACGACACACCAACAAAATACATAGCAATGTTGCCAGAATAAAGTGACACTTATGGGGCACTAATGTGAGCAGCACTGAAAGAAATAAGAACTGTGTTCTCCGTGTGATCAAAGGTACATTCAGTGTTTTGAATTGTGAATGTGTAGCGCACCAGGAGATTTTTTTGAACAGAGTCAATACGATTGCTTACGTCATTACAGCGTTGGACGGGATTCGGCCTTAGTGACATATATAAATCAGAAGAAGACAGAATGGACATTATTTTTCATACGTATTGGAATATTGAATAGTGTTTAGTGTCAACAATGTTTCTACTTCATCCCACAATGTGATCACTGTTGCAAAACTCGAGGCGAATCCAGCCCTCCAGCCCTGATTTTAGTAATCATCTGCGATCCGTATTCCATACCCCAAAATGGAATGAAATTTCAGCCACCCCGAAAGAGAAATAGTTAATCGCGAGTAGCATGTCAGGAAAAACAACAAAGGCAGTATCATTCAGCAATTTCATATTTGTAGGCCTAAGTAATACAGTACCCATGTTCAGAAATGTTTCCAGTGTGCTGGATTAGACATAGAATACAATATGGGATAATACTTTATCACAGATCAGACAATGTCGTGTCAACGGACCAATATGGCAAGTTGAGTAAATTACATGTATCTTTAACTTTTAAGTGTGAATCAGTGATATAAATGAATTAAACCTCGAGCACATTATTGCTATATGAACAATTTTCACTCTATGGTAACGGGGTTCACATCAGGGATTCTGATGTACCAATCATGCATCTGTTTGAAATCATTATTAGGTTTGAGTTAACCTGAGGAGCAGTCTGTGTTTCTGTATATGATTATTGCTTGTTCATACATGTTCTTGAGTTTGACTTCCAACGAATATAAGAGAATAAAACTTAATGTATGTTGATTTTTGATGAATGTTTTCATTTCAGTACCGGTATCATGCACATGCTAGTCTGACAGTCTCCTGAAACGTAATGGGACGTAGACTGTTTTGAAACACTTCCAAGTTTGAGACATGTACAGATCCGTTTCACTTGTGACATGTCTCAAAAGTTGGGACAAAGTCATGTTTGGGCTTAGACGTTTCATTTTGAAACATGTAGTCGGCTCTAACATGTTTCAGCTTGAGACATGTATACACAACACGTTTCAAAATGTAGAACGTTACATGTTTCAAACGAACACGTGCTTATTGAAGATATGTCTCATATTGAGACATCATTAACTCATGTGAAAAGGACACGTGTTTCAATTTGAAACATGAAGCCGTTTTAATAATGAAACATATACGTACTCACATGTCCCAAAAGTTGGGACAAAATCATGTTTCATTTTGAGACGTTAAACATGTCACCAATTTTTACAGTGTAGATCTGTCCACATCAATGAGTTAAACTCGTGTTGATCCACTGATAAGCTTGGCATAATGCACAAACAAAGTAACTCCGAATAAACTTAGTAAACGCATAGTGACAGTTGCAATATTTCGACAAAATTTTATTTGTCATTTTCAGGAGTTAAACTGAACGAATAAACTGAATTGCTGTTGATTATTGCCCCATCGTGAACTTAGTTTTCTTCATTGATTTACTGCGCCACGACAATATATCAGACAGCGGGGTTCACGCCCATCGAATAAACACGTTGAATGTTCAACAAGTTCTTTCAAGTCAAGGGGGATAATTAACGACATTGTTAATCACTACTAGAGTATTAATACTTTTTGCATCCGATGTATGGTCGGTGTGTGTGTGTGAGTGTGTGTGTGTGTGTGTATGTGTGTGTGTGTGTGTTGGTAATTAAAGACAAAATTCAGCTATGAGTTTACAATATGTCCCATTGTGTTACAAAGGTTTTATTCTATCGTTGTCCGAGAGAGATGCCGTTGCAAATAGGGTGGTTCGAAACGGAGCCCACAAACGCGTGTCCCATGTGTCGGTACCTGTCACGAGACTGACTGACAAACACAGTTCGTGTAAACTCAGGAATTTAATGATTACCGACTGGCGTGTACATCAACAAACTGATCAGAGCACATGGACTGCAGCAGACGATCTACGTCACGTCCGGGCTACTAAACACGGCTCTCTGTAAGCAGAGCTAGCGAAGTGTTTAAAGGTGAACGCAAACACCCGTTACATCTCCCTCTTTTACGATAAGCAATTATTCTCAAAGTTTAACTTTGTCAACTTTAACTGAAAGCAACATCAATTATATAAAAGCTTTCAAATTGAACTGAGGAGATCGTGCTTGCAACAATCGAATAAATCGTGCTTCGAATAAAGTCAAACTTAATGTCTCTGTTTCAGAATGTCTCTCAAATAGTCTCTGGATGTCGCTCACATGACATACATGATTTCCAGTATCTTTAAGAGATAACTATTAATCGATAAAGTCAATCGAAATCTTAATATTAAACTCAATCACTTATTCAATTGTCTATTGAACAACATAAGGTCAACCTTTGACTGTTCGTGATATATAGTTCTGCGAAATTAAATGTAAATATTTCCTAGTAAGTTGTTTGGAATTTAACTGATTGTTTAACACACATAGTCTTCGAATTTCAATGGTCGACGAATGGATCTTCCATGTGAAGATGTCACTGGAGTTGTCGGTTGATCGGGTGGCTTCTCAGTAGACTCAGATGGAACAGTCGACTCGGTCAGTGGAACATCGATGATTGGTTGAGTTGAATCACACTGAGTAGGCTGACTATGTGTAGACGGTCCCTTCTGTTGAGTTGGCTTACGCGGTGTGGTGAGTTGAAGATGACGACGGTTTCGTCTATATGTACCCTGTGGTGTCTCAACGATACGATCTACGGAATGGTTCTGCTCTTTTTACCGTAGCAGCAGTTGACCATTTCTTTTCACCATCCAACTTAATTCTCACATTATCTCCTGGTTCAAGTTCCGGTAATGAACGCGCACAGTTTCGTCGATCAAACGTGGAATGATATTTCTGTTTTGCCTTTTCGTCAGCTTTCCGAACTTCATGACGATTCGGCCACTTTGGTCGAAGATTCTTTCCAAGTACAGGTAAGTTTGTCCGCATTGGTCTGCCCACCATGAGCTGAGCTGGGCTCACTCCAGTAGCTGCGATTGGAGTGGAACGGTAAGCCATAAGTCCTAGCAATGGATCATCCTGGGTTACAATCCTCTTGGCTATTTTGACGCCACTTTCCGCTTCTCCGTTGGTTTGTGGAAAGTGTGGACTGGTGAAGGTAGACACAAAGTTATACTGCACAGCAAAGTTCTGGAATTCGGCAGAGGTAAACTGTGTACCATTGTCAGATACGATTTCCTCAGGAACGCCCCATCGTGCAAACATGTTTTTCAACTTTCCGATTACCATGTTACTAGAAATGTTTGTCAGATGCGCGATTTCCAAGTAACGTGAATGATAGTCAAGAACTGATAAGTAGTGCTGCTGTTTGATTTCGAACAGATCTGCAGATATTTTCTGCCAAGGCCTTAGAGGCATCACAGTTGTTTTCAATGGCTCTTTCCGCTGGGATGATCTGTAGATTTGACAAAAGTCACACGATGCAACTTTGTCCTTTATCTGCTTCGAAATGCCAGGCCACCACACAGTCATTTTGGCACGTTCGAGACATTTGGTCACCCCCTGATGACCCTCATGGATGTTGTCTAGAATATCAGCTTGTAGTGTACCTGCACCCTCACGGAAATAGGGCGCAATTAGGGCGCATTTAAGGCGCAAATGGGGCGCATGAATTGAGACAGCTAGGGCGCAGTTGGGGCGCAATTGGGGCGCGCGCCCTATCTGCACCCCCAACTTTGCCATTAGACTCAATATGGCTAGGGCGCAAATTAGGGCGCGTTCCAAATATGTTAATTGCGCCTTATATGCGCCCTATTAGAGAATAGGGCGCAGTTTGGGCGCAGTCTTAGGGCGCAGATAAGGCGCAGTTGGGGCGCAGAAAAGGCGCAGTTGGGGCGCGATTAGGGCGCACTCTTAGAATAATAGCATGAATGTTGTACTGATAGGGCGCAGTTAGGGCGCAATTAGAGCGCAGTTAGGGCGCAGTTGGGACACAGTTAGGGCGCAGTTGGGGAACAGAACAGTATACATGCCATGCTAACCATGTTCTACCCTCAGTAAATAAAGTTTATCTATCTATCTATCCATCATGTACATGGAAAGATGATTATTGGCATCTAACTAGTCTAAATAAATCTAATTTTGCTGTGCAGGTACATATTATTTTCATCTACATGTACAATGTGCATTCATGGTTAGAATTACATTTATTAGAAAATATATGTGCATGTACTACAGTCAGCTGTTGTGGAATTGGTACATTAGCTCATCTGACACTGTCGCTCACTTTTTCTTGAGTTTTTTTCTTCATATTACTTCTACACATATCTGAAACCCTTTACATCATCCACTATCCACAAAACAGAGGTATAACACTCACCAAAATCTTGTTAGATGGGCATGAAATCTTCAAATTCGAAATGGTTCTTTGAAAACCAATATGTCTGCCTTTCTTTTGTTAATATCAGCCAATAAGATAAAGGTCATGTGACAGTTTTGACTAATCAGATAACATGCTATTGTGCAGATAATAGGGCGCAGATAGGGCGCAGTTGGGGCGCAATTAGGGCGCACTCTGAGAATAATAGCATGAATGATCATGTATGTGTACTGGTAGGGCGCAGTCGGGGCGCAGATAAGGAGCAATAGCTTCTTCAAGTAAAAGTCTGATTTTTTTGTTGAAATAATGTTATTAAATTTAGTATGAAAGTCCAAATTTTACATTAATGAATTTATAGCCCAGAATAGTGAAGAAAGCAAACAGTCTGAATTTTTGGGAAAAACTTGCACATGCACATGTCTTTAAAATGACACACATGCATATGTGATTACTAGCTAAATGAATGTTGGTGAAAAAAGTTCAGAAGGCACAAGTATACATGTAGGGTTCACTCTGAATTTTAGATAAAATGGTTATGTCCAGAGGGCGCATTTAGGGCGCAGTCTGAGTTCTCGAAAAAGTAGTTATGTCCACAGGGCGCAGATAGGGCGCAGTCTGAAGTTTGGAGAAAACATCAATGTCCACAGTGCGCAAGTAGGGCGCAGTCTGAATATCAGAGAAAATTTCAAACTAAATAAGGCGCAGTTAGGGCGCGCGCCCTATCTCTAGCTTCTAGGGCGCATTCCTGAAGGGCGCAATTAGGGCGCAGCAGGGTGGATGGGATGAAGAAATGGGGCGCAATTAGGGCGCAGTAGATAGACAAGGCGCAAGTAGGGTGCAATTGGGGCGCAGATGGGGCGCGCGCCCTAAATAGGGCGCGCGCCCTATTTCCGTGAGGGATATGCATGGTACCACAATTCGATCACGATACAAAAGCATGTCGTTCACCACCGACAGTTCACTGCGAACACTAAAGTAATCAGCTAGCGATCCAGGAACGCTTTGGCGACGATCTGGCCAACCATGTTTCGTGAATTTCATGGCTGCCTGGAGATTTGAGTCTTTCATAGACTCCTGCTTAATCTTCTGGATTTTAGCATCTGAAACTGGTCTAGTAGATTCAACGAGATCAACGAAAAGTTCAACATCTTCGGCTGTTGTCACAACTTCGTTGGTCTTCAAAGGGCTACGCGACAATGTGTCCGGAACTACTAGATGTTTCCCTGGGACATGTTCAGCTTTCACATTGAATCTTCTTAGACGCATAAGAAGACGTTGACATCGTACTGGCATTCTGTCAAGATCCTGGGTGTTGATTAGTGGAACCAAGGTTTGTGGTCTGTAAGGAGTGTGAATGAGTCCAAACCAATCAGATATCGGGAGAACATGACCACACTCCGGCGAGGCATTCCTCCGGCGAGGCATTCCTTCTCAATTTGGGCATATTTGACCTCTCCAGGGGTAAATGTGCAGGAGCAAAATGCTACTGGTTTCAACTGCCCATCATGATCCTGGAAAAGAGCTGCACCGATACCATAACTGCTGGCATCTGCACTCACAGTTATTGGCTTAGCTGGGTCGAAGTAAGCTAAGGCTGGAGTCGAGGTCAACATGTCTTTCACCACGGAGAACGATTCCTCTTGCTGTGGTCCCCATACCCACGCACTGGTAGATTTCAGTAGGTCGGTCATTGGCTTCATGACTGTGGATAAATCTGGTAAAAACCTACCCAAATAATTGATCATGCCCATTGTACGTCTCAACTCAGTTATGTTTGTTGGAGCAGCGAGATCACGAATAGCTTGAACCTTCTCTGGATTCACCCGTACTCCATCACCACTGATGATGTGTCCATAATACGGAATCTGAGGTTTGCGGAAATGACATTTTTCCCTATTCAGCTGTATACCGGCCTGCTCTATTTTGTCGAGAACTTGATTCAGTCGACGATCGTGTTCCTGGACAGTTTTACCCCATACAAGAAAATCATCCATGCACGCTGCAGCGCCATCTTGGTCTCCAAGCACGTCGGCCATTTTCTTTTGAAATATTTCTGGGGCGGACGTGATTCCGAACGGAACCCGAAGAAAACAAAAACGACCCACCGGTGTCAGGAAACAGGTAAGTTTTGAGCTTTCCTTGTCGAGAGGCAGTTGGTAGAATCCATTTGCTGCATCTAGTGTTGAAAACACTGTCGCACCAGCAAATTTCGGAGTGATATCTTCTAACGTTGGTAAAACGTATCGTTCGCGCTTAACTGCTTCATTCAGCTTTTTCAGGTCGACGCACACTCGAACTTGTCCATTTTTCTTCAAAACTGGCACCATTGGCGCGCACCAGTCCGTTGGCTCAGTGACTTCTTCGATGATTCCTTCATTCTTCATCCGGTTAAGTTCAGCTTCCACTTTGGACAGTAATGGGAATGGTACCCTACGCGCTGTTGTAATACTGTATGGTTTCGCGTCATCTGTTAGCACAATCTTCACTGGTTCACATTTAAGGAGACCACGCTGTGTGAAGACGTCACTGTGAATTTCATCTACACGTTTCACTAGGCCCATGCCCTGCGCAACTGCACGACCAAGCAAATTATTCACATGCGCACCGGCGATGACGAATACACGAAACGAATACTTCAGCCCCTTGTGAGAAGTATATGCTATGAACTGGCCTTTACAATCCAGTACACCACCAGGACTGTTCAGTCTGGAATTTGTAGTTGACAGTATCGGACGGTCAGGTAGAGATAGGTAAGTAGTTTCTGACATGACCGTTGTGTCAGCGCCTGTATCAATTTTGAATTGAACAGCAGAGTTATTTATGTCAAGAGTTATTTCCCATGCATCAGTTTTATCAGCACAACTGATGGATCCCAAGAAAAATGAATCACCTTCATGATCATCGTACGAAGTGGAGACAACTTCTCGAACACCCCGTACATTCTTTGACGATTTACAGCACACTTGGAAATGATTGTATTTGTCACATCCGTGACACCGCTTTCCTGCTGCTGGGCATTTTGCACTCCGGAAATGTTTACGGTTAGTTTTCACAGACAGGCGGAATTTGAGCTCTATTTTGAGTGTTCTGTGGTTTGTTTGCCCAAGACTTATTTGTGGTTGGTGGTTTTGACAGACTTGTTAAATTTAAATTTTCCCCTGTACTGTCTCCTTGTAACTACATCTAAATCTCTAGCTTGTGCTGCACTAGCTTGACCCTGATCCTTAATCTGGCTTTTCACTAACTCAGATTGTCTCACTATTTGGATGGCTGTGTCCAAATCTAGGTCAGCTTTCAACTGTAATTTCTCAGAAAGTTCTTTGTCGTTTATGCCCACGACCAGTCTGTCCCTAATATTTTCGCCTTTCTGCCCATCAAAATCACATTTCTCTGCGAGTCCATACAAATTGCGAACGAAGACTTCCACCGATTCATCAGGTTTCTGACATAGCTGATGAAATCTTGCTCTCTCGTGTATGATATTACGTTTTGGCACAAACTTTTCCTCAAATTTCTGCAGGACGACTTCATATTTATCCTCGTCACCCTCTGTTGCAAAAGTGAAGGATCGAAATATATGTTCTGCTTCCCTGCCCATAGCATAGATGAGGGAACTTACTTGTACATTTTCGTCTTCAGAGAAAAGTTTTGTGGCAGTTCTGTACCGCTGAAAACGTTGCTTCCATTCCGGCCACTGGCCTGGATTGCTGAAGTTTAAATACTCGGGTGGGTTGAATTTCGGCATTTTGACGTGGTAGATTAGTTCTTCAGGACTTCTGACACCATGTCACGAGACTGACTGACAAACACAGTTCGTGTAAACTCAGGAATTTAATGATTACCGACTGGCGTGTACATCAACAAACTGATCAGAGCACATGGACTGCAGCAGACGATCTACGTCACGTCCGGGCTACTAAACATGGCTCTCTGTCAGCAGAGCTAGCGAAGTGTTTAAAGGTGAACGCAAACACCCGTTACAGTAAGGACTTCATAATATTAAATGAGGCTCTCAATGAGGCTCTGAGAATTCACAAAAAATATAGACCATGAAAGTTTTTCAGAATCTCCAACAAAATTCCATGACCAGAACCAAACATTCACAACTTTCAGGGATTTTCCATGACCAAGGTCGACACCAACAGACCTATCAAAATAATCAACTCTCACGCATTCGGCAGCGGGCAGCGTGAGACTCACGCTTTGGGCTTCAATCTCATGCTCTCACGCAGCCACCTATAAATCTCATGCATTCGCCATTTCAGAAAAAAAAAATCGAGTGAAACAAGAGTATTTTGGTTAAAGTTGTCAGTTGTCCGACAGAAACGGTACAGTATTCTATGGAATCACTTTCAGGCGTCTTTTATCAGGTTAGGGCAATCCTGCTCTCTAAAATGGAGGTAAAAAAGGTCATTTTTGCTCAATAAATCAATTCACATAATGAATTCAGCAAAATCCTCTTGAGGCGCACACAGACATATTATCCGCATCAAATGGTAGTAAAAAAATAAATTGTCATCTATCTAATTTGCATAAAAATAGGACAAACATCTGTCGCACTGTTTAAACAACCATACATGTAACTGGTTCTTCAAATGGCAAATTAATTTTAGGACAAGAAGAAATGGGTAAATTAATGAGTTTTGAAGCATTGGTTGATTAGGAATCAAAAGTTATTGAGCAAAAACGACCCTTTTTACCTCCATTTTAGAGAGTGGGATAGCCCAAACCGGTTCATGATATACCCCAGGAAAGTATAAGTTCCAAACAAACAAAACAGCGAACAATTCGAGCCATGACTGATAGATGATTTGTGATTTTATGCATCGAAAATTGGTCAGAGCACCTCTCTTGCCGTAGACCCCCAGAGCTTCCGGGGCCTAGGCAGTCACCGCACCCTCGCCTTAAGTGCTGGGATAGTAGCTTCCGCCGTGAATAATTTCACTTTTTAGGGAATTTTAAAGTTTAGAGGTCTGCACCAATACAGGTGGGCTACATGTAGCTAAAGCAGGCCGAAGTTCCTTCTTTCTAAAAACATAGGTCTGTCATACCAGTATCCTACCTTACCTTTGACATCCAAGATCCAAGAGAATAGAAACAAGCTGATTATGAAGGCAATGGGTCCCCAGTTAGCGAGTAAGGCAATGTCACCATCTGTCCAGTTAAACACTTGTTTAGCCGATTGAGAAATAGGCCCCCATGTGTTCCATACCATAGATTGGGAAAAAGTCAGACATGAATATAACGCTAATATATAAAATCTCCTGGTGTAGACTTTAACTTCATCTTTGTCCACTCGTCGGCTCTGTAGTGATCCAATTGGACCATCAGTGTCTCCTGCGCTGTCCTGCTGAATATTGCCCGATTTAAAACTTGTGTATTTGGAGAAGACGCCATTGGTATTGTAATCGATATTCGCTCCAATATTGCCTTCTCTCTCATCATACAAGAGAGGGTTCATATCATCCTCCATCATAGTTTGGTGATGGATGAACTTTGAAGTACCGGTACTGGGAGTCTTTAAACCTGTAAGTAAATAAGACCTGTTGAATTGACAGTATTAGGTGTAAGTATTGCACTACCATGAAAAATTAGGAATATTCGCCTTCGCAAAAAAATTCTGTGATCAAAATACATGTAAACCCACATTTAACGCCATAGTAAACATTGTAGAGGTTAACTGTTTCGTCACAGCAAACGGTACCTCGTACCTTGCTAAATGCCATTTTCAGTGATTTTTAGGTCATACTGATCTTTGACCTCGACTTCAATTTTGTACACAACATATCCTCTCAATCTAACCTGCCTTGAGCAGCAAATATATCCAGGATGACTAATATACTTGCTGAGACGGACAGCAGCGTATTGACACACAACAGATTCCAAAGTCTGTAGAAAATAGTCCAATTTGGCCCCAACACCCCTCGGCTATCAGTTATTGTCTACACTCAGTAAACATGCAGTTTCCCATGGCATATAATGAAATCCTACACCAGTCATATTTCTTTTATTTTATTTTAGTTATTTATCTTCACTGCACATAATACATGTACAATGCAGTCTCTAACTCTATCACAATTTCAAACAGACCAGGTTGCATCAGCTGGGTTTTACATCCGATTTTGTGCATTCCTTTCCTTGCTAGATCATAGGAGGACCTGATAATACTTCGTCAACACATCATGTTTATCATGTTCTTCTACATGTCAACAGATTGCAAAGTCTATAGAAAATAGTCCAAATCGGCCCCAACACCCCTCGGCTATCAGTTATTGTCCACACTCAGTAAACATACATGTATATATGGCATATAATAAAATCCGATAATACCTCGCCAAAATATCATGTTCTTCTACATGTATAGCCATATATCTTACATGTACATATGTTTTTAAGAACTGGATGACATGAACCATATATTTTTTATTGTTTCTTTCTGTAACAACAAATGTATGTAATCCCTGTGCTGTGGTCAAAATCACAAAATTAAATGTCGGCAGGTTTGGTTCTAACGTTTTCCCAATGTCACGAGTTTGCAACCTCCTAAACTGTCAGTGAGTTGAAACATGCAGTGCGCATGCACATTCAGACTTTATCCATATGAATTGAAGAGAAGATGATTAAATCTCTGGCTGGAACTGCATCGACACATACATGTATAAGGTGGACAGCTAGCATGGTTATAGAGGTGGAAAGCAGAGAGGAATAATTTTACAGGATTGTAAAAGGTGGAAAGCAGGGGATTAATCTTACAGGATTTCAAAAGGTGGCAAGCAGAAAATTAATTTTAGAAAAATTCTTTAAAAGTGCAAAGCAGAGAATGTATGTCACAGATATGGAGAAGGTGAAAAGCAGAGAATTCAGTTGACAGGTTTGTAAAAGGCGGAAATCAAACAATTAATTTTGCAGGTTTGTAAAAGTTGGAAAGCTAATGTTTAATTTGACAGTTTCCTAATATGAAAAGCAAAATATGTTTACATGATTGTAAAATGTGGAAAGCGGAGGATCAATATTATAGGTTTGTGGAAAGCATACAAGGTGAAAAGAAAAAACTGATTTCAGAGGTTTGTAAGAGTGGATAATTGGATTAACTGTTGTTAAAGGGTGGAAATTAGCAGAGCATTAATATTACAGGCTTGTAAAAGGTGAAAGCAGCTACATGTAGGAATCATTTTGCAGGCCTGTAAAACTGGAATGCAGAGCATTCATTTTACAGATTTGCAAAATGCTTGAAAGCTGGGAATCAATTTGACAGTTTTGAAAAATGTATATAAGGATATCGACTTCAATCAAAGAAGTTGAAGAATCACTAATGATTATGATGCAGAATCAGAAATTTGCAGGCATGCATGATGGTGTGGATGTGGTGATGGAATGCTGGGGATGCTTTGACTGCACGGAGTTGAAACATGCGGTGCGCATGCACATTCAGACTTTATCAATTTTTATCGACACATGAAGCATCATACGAGATCTAGATAGAGAATGCATCCTATGTACTGAAGAATGAATAAATTAGATGCTCAAATGTTTGACAAGTATACAGAGTACAGCATTTCTTTTAAGGCCTTTGTGCTGGCATCCATTAATCGGCACTCAAAATATAACAAAGATACAAGCTTGAGCTCCCATGTGCACAGCAATATTGAAACATATTTCCAAGAAATGCTTCACCCATGTCGAAGAGATAACACATTTTTATATATATTAACTAATCAAATTATTTAACATTTACAATATAATGGAAAATATATTGAAAATTTGTTTTTGAATTCTCCAAAAGTATTCAGGGGTTAAATATTCATTACACACGTCAGATAGGCATTTAAGCCAAAGTCATTGTATCAAGCCAGTGACTGCAGTCTATTCAAGAAACATGTCTTTGAAATGTAACTGAGTGGCAGCTAGGCTGCTTCTGACAATCTTAACTGGCAGAAACTTTTGTTTGGGGGATTGGAGTATTTGCATAAAAATTGGGATCTGGATTCTACAGGTGACCTGCATTTACAAGCCCAGTGCATTGATTCCTTCAATGTTTCCCGGTTCTTTGGCTTTGGTAGTTTGGAAGAATATTTGCATATGAACTTGGGTGTATGCTTTAGCCTGCAAGACCTTGCAACCCTGTCTGTGACTGAACAGTGGGACTGTCTCCACCACAGGTGCCATGAGCACAAAGGCTGGGCTAGCCCCAACAGGGACCTAATGATACTGTCATTCACAGTATCATTAGGTCCCTGTTGGGGCTAAGGCTGGGCAATTCTAGGCAAGTGGAATCAGAGGGTTGAACAGAATGGGTTGTTAATGAACTTGTTGTAAGCCGTACCGACACATGTATGGCAGCAGCTAATGACCAACTATTAAATGAAAAATACAGTTAGCCCGTTTATCAATATGCAGTGTTGAAAACCTACAGCTCGACCAGTTTGAAGTTAATTGTGCCTGTTTCGGTTTTGCCGAAGAAAATCACATGACCACAGTTTGAGAGTTTTGTTGGCGCGCGTACACTCTACGAGATCCGACAGGGGGACCAACGTCCACAATTTCCGACTAACGAAACCGGAGCATTTCTGAGTTCACCCAATGAATCAAAAGAAAGCGAAGTTAACAACTTGACCTATTAAAAATCAATCCAAGTTTCCAGATATCAATATACTGCCTATGTGCACTGGCGACTGGTATGCTGTGTAGCTTAGACGTTAAATTTTTGGGTAGTCCGTAGTCCGAGTTCCTATGACCCTAGGCTTAGTTCACGCCAGAAGACGGATAATTTCTGAGAGATTGTCTGGCTGGGATCAGCATATCAGAGCTCTCTCCCATACAAAAAACGCAAAATGAGAGCGACCGCGGCGTCGCGCTACCTCATCCCAGTAAAAATTATTTTATAAAAATATATTAGGCCGTTCTATAACACTTAACTCACATATATTTATTATTGAATTCATAATTTCCCTTCATTGTCAGTCCAAATTTAACAAGATCCGTTTCCTTCTTAGTCTATTACAGTATCAACAACTTTACTTTCATTTCTTTTGCTTCAACGAAACCATAACTGACCCAGTTTTCCGTTTGGAATGAGGTAGAAGTTAAAAGCGCTAAAACTTGTGAAGAATATGACGGATCTTGTGTATTTGGAGAAGACGCCATTGGTATTGTAGTCGATATTTGTTCCAATATTGCCTTCTCTCTCGTCATACAAGAGAGGGAAGCCCTCTCATCCTCCATTGCTACCATGAACAATTAGGAACACAGGTGCTTCTATCTACCGTTCTATGTACATAGAACGGTAGATAGACTAGGGTTGGGGGTAGCTAAATAATATATAGCCCTCAAGAGTATGCATACTCTTGAGGGCTATATATTATTTAGCTAGGTTGGGGGTGGAACATAGAACGGTAGATAGAAGCTAGCACCTCTGATTAGGAATATCCGCCTTCACCAAAAATTCTGTGATCAAAGTAAACCCATATTTAACACCATAGTAAACATTGTAGCTCTGTTTTGTCGTGGTCGCTTCCAGTTTGCGTTTTTTTTTGTATGGGAGAGAACTCTGACCCTTGCCAGACAATCTCAGAAAATATCCGTCGTCTGGCGTTAAGGGTCAAGGGCGTAGACAAGTTGTCAGATTTGGGGGGGCTTGAGAGGGGGAGAGTCTGAGAGGGTGGTATCCCCCCTCGCAGCTTAAGAATTTTTTTGAAACTTGATGGTAAATTGGCACTCTCTGGGAGCATCTGAGTAGTATAACGTTGTAACAACTGATCTTTGATTTATCCCAAAATGTCTCATAACAAAGACGATCACTGCAATGATATACAAGCTGAAGTGATCATTCAGTCTCAGGTTTGCACTATATTTCAAGTTAATCCTTAGACAATACTGTCGTGCCCCGATAGCAGCGCGTGTCTGAGCACGTTTCGTCTCTGACGTTTCCGACGATATTTCTGGGACAATTTATCCGACAACATTGAAACTTCACACAGTAGATAAAAAAAATACTAAATTTATTCCCCTCCAGTAGTTCTCAATAAATCGCGAAAACAAAAATTAGATGGGAAATTTGTGAGATATTTTTGACTTTTTACGTCAAGCTCGCATGTTTTAACAATGGCAGATCAAAGTTATCGTGGCCCCAAAATAACATGGTAGGTATCGGTGACTTTGGTCAGTTCTTAACAAATTTTAATGAAAGACAGAAATATAATTCGGGCTTTTTAGTTTATATACTGTGTGAAGTTTCAATGTTGTACGATAAATTTTCTCCGAAATATCAACAAAAACGTCTGGGATTTATTATCTGGGAAAGACAGTAGGTTTATTTCTAAGGTTTCTTTATGAAAAGTAGTTGAGAGTTTGTATATCTCTTGTTTGTGAATAAAGAAGTACTGGGATCTCAATTGAAAAACAAAATAAGTTTGTAGTGAAGAAGTTACGAAAAATTCTCCTCATCGAAAGTTTTGATGTTTTTTTGTCCAAATAGGCGGCATTTGATTGGATTTGGAGCACACTATTCCATTCTCGATTGAAGCCCGAAATCGTCAATCTATGGCTTTGATCACTGATCAATTGCAATCTTATTTTAGGCCTAATGGTATGCACTGGCGGTGATAAGTTTACTTCTCCTGTAATAATTGAATAAGATACGTGATCTTATATGCTATGTTAGGTTTCTTTTTCTTTCTTTCTTTCCTTTTTTCGTTTGTTTGTTTGTTTTGTTCTTTTTTTTCTTGCCGGCCGTCAAAATTTGGGGGGGCTCAAGCCCCCCCAAGCCCCCCCTTGCCTACGCCCTTGATGAGTCATAGGAAGCTCGGATTAGGTTAGGTAAATAATATATAGCCCTCACGAGTATGGCTATAGGTCGGCCCCAGTCACCTCCAGCGAGGGTTTTAGATAATTTTATTACGAATCACCCATCTCTGAAACTGCTGTACATCTAATCTCTATCCCCTCCTGCGCACTATTTTAAAATCTTGAGCACTATTGTGAAATAGTAACGAATATATCGCCGTCTGAATTTTCCAGTCGACAACTTCCACTTTATACGCGCCATGTTCAATTGCAAACGGCCAGCACACATATACCGTGACGTCACCAACATGGTGCGTAGAGAGTTGAAGTTTTCGAGTGGAAAATTTAGACGGCGATATATGCGTCACTATTTCACAATAGTGCGCAAGATTTTAAAATAGTGCGGGAGGGGATAGAGATTAGATGTACGGTAGTTTCAGGGGTGGATGATTCGTAATAAAATTATCTAAAACCCTCGCTGGAGGTGACTGGGGCCGACCTATAGCCCTCATACTCGGGAGGGCTATATATTATTTAGCTAGGATTAGGTAGTCTGTAGAATTTCACTCTGACAGCGCGAATATTGAGGAATATTGCTAACTATAGTGATAACTGCATGGTATATTTCAAACTTGAATTTGACAACATATTCATTAAGATAATCCTCATGGTCCTTCCTTTAATAGTAGAGTAAAATTTTCGATGTTTATTTACCATTTTTATACCAGTTATCACAAGTTAAAGATGAAATCAGCCTCAAAATCTAGGCTGTTATCAAGTTTTCTGAAACTCCGTGAGAGTTACATATGTTGCAACAGGTACAGAATGAAGTCTATTTGACCACCCCAATCTCAACTTGTGTCCAGCGTTCATGAGAAAACGGGTGAAACTGATCATCAAAAATAAATGGCATGGCATGGTGTCTATTTTTTTTTTCGACGGCTATGGCGGAGCGCAGTGTGGCTTGATTGTCAACATTGCAACGTCACAATTGAAAGTGGGCACCATCCCTCCATGGTCATATGTAGAGTGTCGTATAACTGACGTCATCGTCATTCCAGATGTTACGGTTGTGCCTGCTATGGCGGCACTGAAGTTCGTCGAATCGGAGGGAATTTTTCAAATTTTGCTGACTGATATTCTTACTTTTACTGTGTATTTGACCTCGCCTTTGTCGAATATGAACACTATGATGCCTTAGCATGCTTCGATGCTGAAAACAGCGCAGTTAAGAGTTGAACAATTTCTCCTTCACAGGGAAGCATAGTAGTAGTAGTGTAAGTGGACAATGAACCCTATTTCCCCCGGATGTAACTATGACGTCACAACTTCCCATGGTGGCGCCATCTGCACATTATGACGCATGGGGGGCAACTGGGGGCAACTCGATCTGCATATTGGCGGCGTGTGTGTGTGGTCAAAATGGCGGCTGATGTGGGTGGTGGGTTCAAAATGGCGGCGTGTCTGTGTGTGGTCAAAATGGCGGCGTGTGTGTGTGTGGTCAAAATGGCGGCGTGTGTGTGTGGTCAAAATGGCGGCGTGTGTGTGTGGTCAAAATGGCGGCGTGTGTGTGTGGTCAAAATGGCGGCGTGTGTGTGGTCAAAATGGCGGCGTGTGTGTGTGGTCAAAATGGCGGCGTGTGTGTGTGTGTGGTCAAAATGGCGGCGTGTGTGTGTGGTCAAAATGGCGGCGTGTGTGTGTGTGGTCAAAATGGCGGCGTGTGTGTGTGGTCAAAATGGCGGCGTGTGTGTGTGTGGTCAAAATGGCGGCGTGTGTGTGTGGTCAAAATGGGGGCGTGTGTGTGTGTGTGGTCAAAATGGCGGCGCAAGGGAGCAAGCGGTGGGGAGGTCACGGGGAGAAAAAACCCTCACATTACCCTAAAAAAAAACCTCTAAGCCATATAATAATAATAAACATAATCTATAGGTGTTGTACTATGTTAATAGGATCAGTCTAGCATCTGTACCACCCTAGGGTCGAGCGTTTATTGTCCCGTGTATCTCCGCAG
>JAVTVY010049763.1:0-23814 GCA_036873755.1 Hanleya hanleyi | reverse complement strand
TCATACATAGTCTACCTTTACTTATGTCAGCTGTACAGGTGTACTATCATGATAAGATGGTGGCTGTCACTCATCTAGTGGGAACAGATCAATTAGCTACTATCAGTCAGGTATGTATTCACCTATCATAGTCTACCTTTACTTATGTCAGCTGTACAGGTGTACTATCATGATAAGATGGTGGCTGTCACTCATCTAGTGGGAACAGATCAATTAGCCACTATCAGTCAGGTATGTATTCACCTACAGTACAAGGCAGAAATAACTTGCTCATAAACGCGAGTGAAAAAAAAGATTTTCGCGACTTTAATTTATTAATCGCAGCCGGAAAACTCGCCTAAATCGCGCAAAAAAACAAAAGCATAATCTCGACTGAAACGTTTCAGTCGCGATTATGCTTTTGTCTTTTTGCGCGATTTAGGCGAGTTTTCCGGCTGCGATTAATAAATTATAGTCGCGAAAATCTTTTTTTTCACTCGCGTTTATGAGCAAGTTATTTCTGCCTTGTACTGTATCATAGTCTACCTTTACTTATGTCAGCTGTACAGGTGTACTATCATGATAAGATGGTGGCTGTCACTGATATAGTGGGAACAGATCAATTAGCTACTATCAGTCAGGTATGTATTCACCTATCATAGTCTACCTTTACTTATGTCAGCTGTACAGGTGTACTATCATGATAAGATGGTGGCTGTCACTCATCTAGTGGGAACAGATCAATTAGCCACTATCAGTCAGGTATGTTCACCTATCATAGTCTACCTTTACTTATGTCAGCTGTACAGGTGTACTATCATGATAAGATGGTGGCTGTCACTCATATAGTGGGAACAGATCAATTAGCTACTATCAGTCAGGTATGTATTCACCTATCATACATAGTCTACCTTTACTTATGTCAGCTGTACAGGTGTACTATCATGATAAGATGGTGGCCGTCACTCTAAGTGGGAATGGATCAGTTAACTACATAATGTACTAACAGTCTGTTTTCTTCTGCTGCAATGTGTGATACTCGGTACAGGTATATTTATATTTTATTTGCAGCCCGAGGCAAGTATGCCTTAAGAGGAGATTTTAAAAATTCTGAATTTTCCACAGACTGTTTGTCGTTTATCTGTTTGTCTGCTGAATCGTTTTCCTTCTAAAGTCTAATTTAATATTAATAACAAATCATACTTTGGTTTGAATAAAAAGCAATTAGATCTCGGATAAAAGTGAAGTTCTTTGGTCGCACATATACATGTGTATATGCAATTGCAAAGGTATAATTGTTGATCCCAAAATGTATAATTTGAGGGCATCCACAGAGAGAGAGAGCTCTGTCCTTATAGAAGATGTATTTGTCATTTTAACGTCAGTACCCGTATCCGTTTCCAAATACCCCCGACTCAATTTTGGCCTACATGTAGATCACAATCAAGGGAAGGAACTCTGAATGGCAGTGTGCATGTTCCCATGGATCAAGTGTTATCTGATAGTTTTCCCACTGCTTTGGGAGAGTGTTCCGATTAACCTGATTATGAAGATATTAGAACCAAAGTGTTGTGTTTCCAGACTCCCTAAGTTGTGTGAATGCACTTGGTCACAATCAAGGGACATAACTCATGATTCCAAAGCTAGTTCATAAATACTTTGAATTAGCTACATCAAAGCTGATGATATTGCCTAGCCCTCAAGAATAAGGAATGAAAAAAAGAAATTTTGTGGCAGTGAAATAATCCACTCTCGACGCCATGTTTGCTGGATGAGATAAGCTGTTTTTTTCTTTTATTCTAAATTATGAAAATTGCAGAATTCGCAGCTGATTTAGTCATCAAATAAAATTATTGCCCAGGAACTGTGTATTCCTGGTACAAGGAAGGAAGAAAAATACATAATGCATTGAACATGTATCGATGCTAAACATCGTAAGCTGGGATGCCTTTTCTGCAGCGGGATAAGTCTTTGTGTGATTCTCTTATGCTCTTTGGGGGATGTGGGGTTGGGGGGAGGGCCGAAGCTGCCACACCCAGATCCCTCACAGTCAAAAATAATGTCCAATCCAAATCCATAATATCCACATTTCTCCATTCCTGAACCCTACCATAAATCTGAGGACCTTCCCGGGTCGCAACAGCAGAATACGGCCTATACCGAGAAACCCCTTGCCCATGCAAGCTCTCAAGATAAGTAAAAACATTTCTGACTGGCAGCTCACATTTATGTTACAGGTAAAATACATTTACTGTATATAAATCATATTGTTTAGTATGAAGTCATTTTGGTCATATGACTGCATGATGGTTAAAAATAGTTGTCCATATAAAATCAAAGGGACAAAGAGCATCATTACTGCCCAGTTTAACATGACGCCCTATTATATGCCTTACAGGTCCGACCCACTGCGGAAGATGTATATGTGGCTCTGAATCCAAAAGAGGGTGAGCGGGCGTTGTTGATCAAGAATGGGCATGGTGACTGGGGTCTCCTCTTTGGCAAGTGGGACGGCTTCAGACGGGGTGTGCCTGGAGAACCAGGTAAGTAGAAGTTATCATACATGAATACACACATCACGAGGTGTCAAAATAATAGGTAAAAATGTCATTCTCCTTGATGTAAATATTGGATCACATTGTTCAGGTTGATGCATTCAAGAGACTGGTAGAAAATAATTTCTTTAATATTTCAACCCCTGGTCACAGACTATCAGGCTTTGATATTGTCACACTTAGTGTATTTTTTCTAATTATTCAGGTAATTTCCTCCATTGTGCACATGCATCCGCCTCCGGAATACTAGCTACATTATCACTCCTTCCTTATAGACCTATATTAGGGAGCTTCTTGGAATTAGAGCATGCTAGGAACTGGCATAAGGCATTCCAAATGGAATGGCATGGTGCACCGAGTTGGAACTTATAGGAACTTCCTGACATCTTTTTTTGAACTCAGCTGAGAAAGGATGGCATATGACATGCCACAATAGCACAGAGGGAATGGCATATGCCATTCCAGTTGGAACTTCTGTCCATGCTGATTAGAACACTACATGCATGGTGTATCCCCTTTGGATCTCCGACATATGCCATTCCTAACAAGGAACTCATGACCTAATTTCAAGAAGGTCCCTTACCTACCCCTTAGCATTACATATAACGTATATTGACTGTATCTTCAGTTGCCTCACTTCCCCACCACCACCACCACCAACTACCACCCACCCCAACACACACACACCTACTCATTTATGATAGTAGTTGAAAAGTATTCTGATCTGGTATTGAATAGCCAATGTCTCAAAGTTAGTTGATATTAAAATTGCTGTGTGCAATTCCATGCCTTTCTGGTCTGGTGTATTGAGAGTGTGCCATACCAGAAGCAAATGAACTAGAAGTCTGCAACTTGACATTAGACTACATTTAGCTCTAATGCATTGACCACTGCCTTCCTGCTTATAACACATGATGTGACATACATGTAGTTGCACAGTAAGATTGGTACGTGTGAAGATTGGTCAGCCTGTGAAACAAACACAATTAGTCACACCCATGGCGGAGCTGTGCAAAGAGTCTATTGGTTTAGGCTGTTGGACGAGTGCCATCTAGTTCTTCTAATCTGATGAAACACATTTCTGATAATTTGCTTCTGACATTACCTTTGAAAAGTTTTCTGTTTATGTCTGCTTTGGTATTGAAATAACTGGCAATGTTTCAATGATATCAATAATTGATTTGTGTGTTAACTTCCATGCCTTTCTGATCCAGTATACATGTATTGAGAGTGTGCCATACTAAAAATTCTGCATGAACTGTTTTCAGGCAGACCAGGTGTTAAAGGCAGCCCTGGATATCTGTCCGTCATGCTGTACAAGTTAACCAGCAACTCGTGGGAGTATGTCAACCTCCCGTACGAACTGTACAAGTTTGATTTCTGTATAGACAAGATGTCTGTGGATCTAAAAGATGGCAGGATCCGGATCAGTGGCAGCTGTGATGACGTCGCCGAGAATCTCGCTGTGGCATTCAGCGTGGCGCTTCTCCACGTTCTATGCCAGCCCCGTCCCAAGGACTGGCAGCCCGGTGACCCCATGCACACGCCGTCCACCAGAGGAAAGCGCGAGGTAAACACCATCCCGTCGGAGTCCATGGCACTGATTGCTGCTGCTGGTTACGTCGTGGAGACGCCCTCAAACCACTACATCAAGAAGCGCATCGACCCGACGTATGCTATAGCCGTGGAATGCTCTGGCTGCATCGGGATGCAAGATGCGTCAGATGTTCTGGGTGGCGACTTTGAGGCCGGGGATTTTGGGGATGCAGGTGGATGTGGTGGTGGATGCGGCGGCTGTGGTGGGTGTGGCGGCTGCGGGGGGTGTGGTGGGGGGTGTGGTGGGGGGTGTGGGGGTTGCGGTGGATGTGGCGGTTAAAGTTTATATCCAGTAAATAATATTGAGCCCATGTACAAGTGTAGTATTGTAGATTTTATTTTCCTTTTTTTTTTTTGAGGCATTTAATATTTCTACATACCTGTTCATTAAACTGAATAGTACCCCACTGATATTGTGTTATTTTACAAACCAAAGAACTCCATTTCCCAATTGCGGAACAAGTTAGACGGCTGGGTGAACATTTTTGTTTACAGATTTTGTTTTAATGTAACAGTTCTATAGAAAGGTTAGCGTGATGCCTCCCTATAGTGATACCATATATGCAATGTATATAAGCAACCCCAGTAGACATTTTGCTTGGCAGAAATGTTGCAATCAAGGATCAAGGAGTAATTATACCAGATAAAAGTATACAAATAACAAATAAATGTGATGTTTGTTGACATGTGGACTAGGTTTTCCATAAAATGATGTGCTCTGTAACAGTTACAGTACAGATTATATATGCGATTATTTCATATTCAATATTAAATTGCCAACAAAACTGAAAAGTCAGCCTGAGCAACCGGATGTCCTTTTCCGGATGGCACTCTTCGAATGGAAAAACCTCAAAAGCTAGTTTTCCACATGCAAATGATCTAATCAAAATCTTTCGTGTGCAAAAAAAATAAAAAAAATACACCATCAAACAATTTGGCTCGAGACAGTCCAACTCCAGAGAGTGGTGAATCAATCTGGGGTACAGACTCCCCATGTTCGAATTATTTTTCAATGGAGTGAATGATTCGAACAAGACTGAGGGCTCATTCGGACCCATTGACTTTCGGAATTTTTCAAGAAACACCCGAAGCCTCTGTCTATAAACTTATTCCAAGTCTGTGTGCACCAGTACTGGGAAGTTTGATAGTGAATTGTTTGACAGAGATTGATTTCTGAGCTGAGTTTTAGTTTAATTATTATTATTTTTTATTTGTTTTTCATGTTTCATTGTTAGATTCTTGTTAGATTGTTGATATTCTTAGAGAGATTGATATTATTTACTCAATTGTTGATATTATAGCTGAAATATTGATGAATGTGAGGTAAAATTCAATTCTCTTAGTTCAATTCACTTAATTCAATTAATTCACTTATTGTCCCCCGCTACTTAGTAGGGGGGGGACTTAGAAACACCGGTGTCCGTGATTCCGTAATTCCGTGATTCCGTAATTCCGTAAGATTTTCTTGTCCGGACAATAACTCGTGAACGATTCAACCGATCAACTTCAAACTTGGGATGTGCCTTGACATTGGCCAGAGGACGGTTGGGATTGTTTTTCAGCAATGTGCGTAATCCAATATGGCCGCCGTCAGCCATTTTGGATTATAAGCAGTACGATCTTAGATTTTCTTGTCCGGACAATAACTCGTGAACGATTTAACCGATTAACTTCAAACTTGGGGTGTGCCTTGACATTGGTGAGAGGACGGTTGGGATTGTTTTTCAGCAATGTGCGTAATCAAATATGGCCGCCGTCAGCCATTTGGGATTATAAGCAGTTCGATCTTAGATTTTCTTGTCCGGACAATAACTCATGAACGATTTAACCGATCAACTTCAAACTTTGTGTGTGCCTTGACATTGGTGAGAGGACGGTTGTGATTGTTTTCCCAGCAATGGGCGTAATCTAATATGGGCGCCGTCAGCCATATTGGATTATAAGCAGTTGGATCTTGTCCGGACAACAACTCGAGAACGATTCAACCGATCTACTTCATATGTGGAGAGTGCCTTGACATTGTTGAGAGGAGGATTAGGATTGTTTTTCAAGGACGTGCTTGATCCAATATGGCCACCATCAGCCATACTGGATTTCATTGGATTTTAAGCAGTTTGATCTTGTCCGGACAATAACTGGAGTACGATTCAACTGATCTACATGTACTTCAAACTTGGGGAGTGCCTTGACATCGGTGAGAGGACGGTTTGGATTTTTTTTCAGCGATGTGCATAATCCAATATGGCCACCGTCAGCCATATTGGATTATAAGCAGTTGGATCTTAGATTTTCTTGTCTGGACAATAACTCGTGAACGATTTAATCGATCACCTTCAAATTTGGGGTGTGCCTTGACATTGGTGAGAGGACGGTTGGGATTGTTTTCCAGCAATGTGCGTAATCTAATATGGCCGCCGTCAGCCATATTGGATTGTAAGCAGTTGAATCTTGTCTGGACAATAACTCGAGAACGATTCAACCGATCTACTTCATACCTGGGGAGTGTCTTGACATTGTTGAGAGGAGGATTAGGATTGTTTTTCAAGGATGTGCTTAATCCAATATGGCCACCATCGGCCATACTGGATTTCATTGGATTTTAAGCAGTTTGATCTTGTCCGGACAATAGCTGGAGTACGATTCAACTGATCTACTCCAAACTTGGGGAGTCCCTTGACCTTAGTGAGAGAACAGTCATGTATTATGTTTTATGGATGTGCATAATCCAATATGGGTGCCATCTGCTGTATTAGATTATGTTAAGCTCATCAGCGATATCTCCATTTTCAAATCATACTTTTATCAATGATATGAGATATCATCGACCCCAAAAAATCGACCATAGAGGTCCATGGCCCCCGCAGCAGCAGCGCCAGTTATGGTGGATGTAATCCACCATAACTGGTGCTGCTAGCGGGGGACATGGACCTCTATGGTCGATTTTTCAATTCAATTCACTTAATATCTCAGATTGTTGCTCTTTCAAAGATGGAAGTAATGAGATTTTTGTGCTATATTATGTTACTATGTAACATATTTGAAATTATATACCAATGACTGTTAAATGTGCTGTTTCACTTAAATGTATCTTGATGTATATGGACCTTCAATGTGCAATATTTTCATTGTGGCCCCGTGGGATTGACCTGGGGTGTCGTTGTGCACACCCCCAGGTCATGGTAACAATTGGAGAGCCTCCGCTCCTTAGATAGCTTGTCAAAAGAGGTGGCGAACTGGAGGACCTGTGGGTCGGTTCTCGGGTGTAAAAACGAATAGAACCCTACGTTTGGGTTTTCGGGTAGGAAAAGTATAGCACCCGAAGATCATAATATGACTGAGAAGTGATGTAATGAACTGAGAGAATAATTGTCACCGTACACAGTCATTCGGTCATAATGTTTGTTGAAAGCAACGTTAAATCATACTATTTTCATTGTGTGAATTTTGTTGCTCAAGTGATGGTCTCACTAAACCTCTACTCCATGATGATCTGAGCATTCTGTTTATGGCCTCTGTTTAAACAAGTCGACATCTATGTTCACACTTCTAATTAGCCTTGATATCGGGCCCCCGACGCTTTGTTTAAAAAGCATTAATAAATACATATAGATATGAAACTTTCAAAACGTGCTATATGAGTGGGTTATTGATTGGCTGTGAATGTATCTAGTCACCCCAACCACCATATTAAGCGGAATGACATTTATATACTGAGAGAATAGATCACCCTACACAGTCATTGGCAGGCCTGCAAGTGCCTCCTATATTTTTGAGTCATTCCTATATTTTCCTATATTTTACTCAAAACCTCCTATATTTTGACTTTTTCTCATGAGAACATTCACCAATGCTCTGAAATGAGTCAAATTGGCATGAGGAAATAAGTTTCAGAATTTTTTTTTGAACAAATATATGAATTTTTTTTTAAATCTCTCTTTGCTGAACCAAGCAGCAGAACGTGTCTCCTCAATCACCACCACTATGACCGCATTCAGTGGAAATAATTTGATTAACCCCCAGAAAACTACCAAGTTTGGAGCATACAATGTAGTAGTAACCTTTATTTCCTATATTTTCCTATATTTTATTTAGAAAATTTCTACATTTCTCCTATATTTTGGAAAATTTCCTTCTATATTTTATCCTATATTTTCTCTCTGAACCACTTGCACTTTGCAGGTATGCATTGGATATGTTCTGATTGGCTCATCTCGGGTTTGTAGATTAGATTTACACCTCGTGTGAACGAGAAACTTGTCATGTGTATGAAGACGTTTTATGGTAAATGATCTGATAGTTCAATCATCCCATTCACATTCAATCACACCAACAGTTCGCCTCAAATTTTTACTTGTCAATGAATCTAATGGTTCTCTATTATGTTCAATTAAGGCCACAGGGCAAGCCATTGCTCCGCAGCTCTTGGTTCATGGAAAAATACTGGACAGCGCGCTGTTGCCTTCGAAAACAATAAAATAGTTTGATTCTGTATCAGTTTACTACTATATTCGTCTCTCGTTAATGAGAAACTGTCCAGGTTTACCTTCACAGGAGACTTCTAACGACGACTTCAGTTTTGTATTACTTGCAATGATCGACTCCGC
Source organism: Hanleya hanleyi (assembly GCA_036873755.1). Taxonomy (NCBI): domain Eukaryota; kingdom Metazoa; phylum Mollusca; class Polyplacophora; order Lepidopleurida; family Hanleyidae; genus Hanleya; species Hanleya hanleyi. The sequence goes on along the minus strand of JAVTVY010049763.1, from coordinate 15,080 downwards.
TCGCTTGATCTAGAATATCCACCAATTTCTGCCGACTTGTGCAGCGAAAAGTGGACATTTGTTTGTTGTAAACATTGGCTCTAAACTTGGTTGCATCCTAATTTGGGCACAGCGTTTAACATTGTATCAATGGGGTATATAATCTCAAGCCCTGCTCACCAAATTTCTCTTCTAAAAAACTTGGATCACTGCAATATTTTGGGGGTGAGAAAATACAATTCATTAGTGATTGAATTATTAGACCCTTAACCATGTACATGTATTATATGGTCTGTTGTATTTGACATGTACTGATAGACGTGAAGAATCTCATTTATCATAATTTATCATGGCCATAGATGACATCATTACTCTATCTGCGATGTATGTAACATATTGATATGAGCTAGCTGTTAATTGTATTAACTACATGATGTTCCGATGTAACTGGAAGATATTGCGGTAAAGAATATGTGCTGTGCACATTTGATCAGATATGTACTTGAAGATGAAACCATCTTTTCTGTGTCAATTTCTTTAAAATTGTATTCCAATTCAAAAGTTTGATATTTAAGATATACCAAATGTGAATTTCATACTGGCCAATGGCGTTTTTGTGTACCGTACCTGCAGTGTTGGGTAAGTATGCAGCGTTAGTGATAGTTTAGGCCATTTAGTTTTGATTTCTTAGTTCATCCATCTCCACTGACTACAATTCCCCCCCCCCCAAAAAAAAGGTTATTTATTTTTTGTGTTCTTCAACCCATTATCTTAGGAAAGTTAGGAAAACTTTCTTAAAAAATGCTGCAGTTCACCATGACACTGTCATTACATAACTACATTGCTCCCATGCCCTGAAAAATACATCATTATCCGTGAACCAAGAAATAAAAGACAAATGGCCTTACAGGTAATTTTACAATGCTATAGTATTTGTATGTTAATGTCTGTGAATTGAATCTATACATTCACAAATATGTTGTATTTCAATGTATAGTGTGTGTGTGTATGTGTTATACTTCAAGAAATGTTGATCAGCCCTTGTTTTATTGTACTCATGAAATTGACTACATCTGTGTTAGAGATTACATATATAATTCAGTATTAGAGATCGAACAGTAATAATTTTTATAAAAGTGCGAACTAGATTAGATTTGGATTAAATTTGAATAGCATCTCAACGAGTACTATAGACATATAAGCACATGTATTTCTATGCCAAAAGGGGACCTTGAGTTATGAGTGGCATATCTAGGTTTGCACTTTGAATTTAAATCACTTTTATTTCGCAATCTAATTTTGGATCATTTTTACCCCTGCCCGAAGGGTATTGTCATCGTCAGCGCCGTCTGTCTGTCCATCTCTCCGTCTGTCTGTCTGTGGACACAATATCTCAAGAAGGTTTAGAGGCGGGTATTTTAAATTCATACCACATATGCATCTGGTGAAGAGTCAGAAGCCTATTGAAAATGATTGACCTTGACCTATTTTATCAAGGTCAAAATCTAGTATTTGCTATATTCTTTGAACGATTAAAGCTGGGTTCTCCAAATTCATATTACAAATGCAACTGGTGATTAACTCAAAGCTTATTCCCGTTGACTGACCTTGACTTATTTTACTTAAGGTCATATGCTGTTTATTATGGTATAGCATGAAGAAATACAGCTAGGCTTTCCAAATTGATACTATATCTACATGGGATGATTCAGAGGTGTGCTGAAGATGACTGACATATTTTATCTATGTCAAATTATAGTATTTGCTACATTTTTTGAAGGATTAAAGTTAGGGTCTCCAATTTCGTATTACAAATGCAACTGGTGATGTACCAGAAGCCTACCACAGTTGACTGACCTTGACCTCTTTTGTCAAGGTCTTATAATGTTTAGTATGATATAACATGAATAAATATAGCTAAGCTTTTGAAATTAATACTATGTATACATCTGGCGATTGTCCAAAGGTATACTGAAGATGACTGACCTTGACCTATTTTATCCAGGTCAGATTCTATTTAGTACAATATTTCATTAAGGATTGTATCTACATTGTCCAAATTTATGCCACATTTGACCTGAAGTCTATCGACTATCAATGATCTTGACCTATTTTTAAAGGTCAAATTCTATAAGTCTAAGCTGAGCTCTCTGAATTCATGTTCCATATGCAATTAAGTTAGACCAGAAATTATTGGCGATGACTGACCTTGATATATATTTCCAAGATCAAATTACTTGAGCTGATTTTGACCTATATAGAAGCGTATATCTAGAGGTAAGAATATGGTCATGCACTACCAGAACCTCGGCGTCAAATATTTCCCATTAAGTTAAATCCTTGGCAAAAGCTGATCTGGCTCAATTTCATATGTATTTCTAAATGAGAGAACTGCAGTCAACCTTTCCATATCACATTTCTGTTAACCTACACTAAAATGTCAAAGTTCTGAAAATACATCTTATGCAATGCATGATTGCTGAATGTGAACAATAAGTGATATCCGAGGAGTATTGGATCCCATTGGGTTATTTTATTATTCTGTGAATAATATATTTACTGCGCTGAGCACATGCTTAATGAAAATATGAATTCAGTAGTGTTTTCTGGAAAAGCCGAGTTCAAGGAAATTGAAATAGATACTACATCTCCTCCCCCCCACTTTTCCAAATTTGGTATCCCAAGTAAAACATACTGGTTTAACCCTCTCTGTACCATATCAGTACAATTCTACTACCAGTAACAAGTTCAACAATTGCCTGTCAATGGCATACTAAAATGGGATTGTTTTATTCAAATACTTCCATAATATCACATCTTGTTGGGAAGCTGGGAGTATCATCGTTGGAACTATGTAGATGATGAAAAGTCAATATTCGTGTCATTGATATTCATGTCCATGATGGTACCAGTTTGTCAAAATTACAGGTACAGAGGGAGTTGAAATTATAAATTACAGATACACACATGTGCAGGTAACATAGATGTGTTATTGAATGCGAAATATGATTGATTATGAAATTATACTTTAGCTTTTATATAAAAAAAAATAGATCAAGAAGAAATAATTTTTCATTGCACTTGCCATGAAGTCTCCGTCAAATAATAATTCAGTAAGATGATTCCTCAGTGGAATTTCACAAGTGTAGATCCTTTTACAAGTGTGGAACTAACCCTGAACCTTTTCATTAAAAAAAATGTACCAATAGTGAAATAAATTTGAAAACCTTCCACCTCAGAGAGGTGTTGGTGGGGCCATAACAAAATTGTCAAGCTTCATCTAACCGTTCCCCGCCAGGTGAAAAAGTGCATGGCCGAGAGCAAGTGGGATGAGAGGGGGTGTCTAAAATCAGAAGAATGGCCCCTAAAGTCACATTTATTCAGAATGAGAATACACCTCATGGATATACAACTCGAAAAGACGACTTGTTGAAATGTAAATGTGTGTCTCATTTTGCCAACCCTTGCTATATCTATTCCAGATAAAATGCAGGTACTTGAAGGAAATATGGGTCAGTCTTTCATATAGGTTTTTTTTTTGCGCCTTTGTTTTACTGAAAAGTCACCTGTTTGGACTCACTATTGTTTCAATACAGACTATTGTTATCCTTACTCCTACACGAGTTACAAACAATGGACCAAAACACCCGTGGGGTCCCAGGTGTGAAAAGGAAAAAAAAAATAGGACTCCTAGAATTTAGTGATATTGTTGAAAACTATTTGTTAAAGGTTCTACCAAATGGTCACCACATCCCATACTTTTAATTGCGGTTTATCGCTTTTGGGAATAGTCAAAGTTAAATAAAAACAAACTTGTAACCCTTCATTACCACGCCTGTTTGAAAACGGCGAAGGCCGTGACCTGCTGATCCATGACGTCAATAGTGTGATTATGATTGTTCGTACCGAAAATCATAGCGAATGTTCTTCTAGGCAACATTCCCATTGTAATGCCAATGTCACAAAGCTGAAACGTAATTCCTTTGTAGACGTCATGATGTCATCATTCCCAATTGTTATACAGTGCACATCACAATAGGACAGACATAACCAACTACATGTAGTGGATATTATACGATGTGATCGTAATCAGACTCTGATGTTATGGATCAGAGATTACGGCTCCAATATGTTCTTCACCATATCTGTTTTATTGCGTTAAAAAATCCAATTCTTTGTCATTTTTTGTAGAAAAAAATATTGACACTCTGTATGTTTCCATGCAAGTGTGCAGGGGGTATTTGGTAGAACCTTTAAATCATATGCTCTCACTGGACGAAATAAATTATGACTCGGACATTAGCATTAAAGACAATCCTTCTTCTAGTCGTTCCAAGTACACATGTAATAATTATTTACTGAATTTGCAACAAATATGTGTGAGATATTAGAATCTAAATCATATAATTGCTTGTTGAAAAGCAATAATTGTTCTATAGTTTGGAGAAAATGTATGTGTGATATAGCTTCCATGGACTTGCTTTTTCAAGTCGGCTGTTGTTTCAACTTTTACGTGGTGTTGATGGAACTTTCTAGTGCTAACATACAAGTTTATAGTTGATATTTGTTAATGAATGTACATTGCCAAAATGCTATATGTATTGATATGTTATTTAGCTACAACCTGTTTCCGGTTAAGTTTACATTATATATGAATGTTTCTCTGTTGCATGTTAATACATACTAAGAAATAAAGTGTTAAAGGTGTTCACAGAGGGTCAATCCTGTTGGGTCAAACAATCCCAGTGCTATTTTTTGTGACACTAAATAATGATGTATCACATTTTATGGTACTCATTATAATGGTTTTATATCACAAAATTTTGCTCTTGAACGGTCATAAATTTATGTGATGCCTTACAGAAAAAAACAATCTTTTTTCAAAGTGATCGTAAACCCTCAATTAAAGTTTCCATCAAATGAAAGACCATAACAGTGTGGAAAAATATTTATTGTAATTTTTTTCAATTTTATTACACAGAGTAAACTGCAAATAAAGCATGGTATTCTATTGTGGTCTGTTGCAATCATATTTAGGTCCAGTGACGTCACACTGCCTTAATACATATATTTCAAACTGTGTATGCACTTTCCAATGCTTGATTCAAGCGTAAGGTGTGTATACTTTGAGTTTCAACACAGACTCACTGTTCCAGTGAGCATGTTTCACCAAAATCGGGGAAATTAAATGCAAGATTCAAATTGACTTGACACTGCTACCATTTTCCCGATTTGTTTCTTCCCGACGTCACTGTCACAATAATAAAAAGACCAATGTCAGTGCCAGTCTGTGGATTAATGAAAACCAGGCCTGGACATGTGGAAGACTTTAAGGGATTGTTCCTTTGTGTACAGACCATTGTAAATGTAACACTTTATTTTGCTTGTGTTGAGGATTTTTACTGCTTCTGTTTACCAGAAAAAATATATTTACATCGTACATATGCTCCGTTAGGGGGTATTCAAGTATCACATATGCAGCTTCGGGGTGGGGTCTAAAAATCAGGAGTTTTTGTTCCTTATGTAAGCTGGGTTAAATAGATATGAAATGGGGGAGGGGCGGGGCAAAATATCTAATTTTTTGCATATGTAATACTTGAATGGCCCCTTAGTTTTCAGATATAATTTATTGTTTCACATTTTATAGACAAGTATTTACATTTACAAACTCAAGTTTATTGAGTCAGATTATTTTATAATAATGTTTTATCTTTTATGTTTCCATTTTTAGTGTAGTCATTCGACTTAATTGCTTTGGTAATAAATCTCTCCTATTCTATAAGATTTATGTGTCTGTCAGTCACTAAACAACTGAATTAGGACCAAAACATTTCTGGGTTGATAATTCATGTGAGATAGTGTTATTTTCTAATCAAAGGAAGGCATTCAGATTTAAGCGGATTCCTATAGATGTTTCCCAATCATTTAAATTCAATGGAATAATTCCAGGTTTATCACTGAAGATCACTGAAAATGTATTTGATTCCTTGTGTTTATATGTTGTGGCATCCAGCAACATGGAATGGCCCCAAAATTGCATGCACTCTCGAAAATTTTGGTTCTTTAGACTACTTAGTACTACAATAACATGGAACCAAATTTGCTTCTTTATATTAGTTCCACCAGCATAATAGACAAAACAAAAATCTGTTAATTATGAACTAAGGTTTCTAAGAGTGTATCCTGTCTGTTGCCATCACAATGTCATAAATTTGACATTACGTTATGTATGCCTTTTGAAAAGTCACGAGTAGTATACAAGGCGTAAATTCATGTGTTAGCGCCTCAGTGCGCATGCGCAGAACCTGGGATGACGTCACAATTGGGTGTGTGCGCATGCGCATGTGTGGTGTGTGGGTGGTGGGTACCGATGTGGGTGGTGGGTACGTGGTGGGTGGTGGGTACCGATGTGGGTGGTGGGTACGTAGTGGGTGGTGGGTGGTGGGTACCCATGCGGGTGGTGGGTACCACCCTGTGGGTGGTGGGTGCTGTGTTTAACATGGCGGTGTGTGTGTGGGTGTGGGTGGTGGGTACCCATGTGGGTGGTGGGTACGTTGTGGGTGTGGGTGGTGGGTACCCATGTGGGTGGTGGGTACGTTGTGGGTGGTGGGTGGTGGATACCAAATGTGGGTGGTGGGTACCCAATGTGGGTGGTGGGTACTGCGGCGTGTGTGTGTGTGTGTGTGGGTGGTGGGCCCCAGATGTGGGTGGTGGGTACAAATGTGGGTGGTGGGTACATGTGGGTGGTGGGTACCAATGTGGGTGGTGGGTACCAATGTGGGTGGTGGGTACCCATGTGGGTGGTGGGACCAAGATGTGGGTGGTGGGACCAAGATGTGGGTGGTGGGTGCATGACAAGATGGCGGCCTATGTGTGGGTGGTGTGAGTGAGTGCAAGAATGTATTCATCCGCGGTGATGCAGTCATGTCTGGCGGTGATTCGGTCTCGGGGAAAAAGCTTCCGCGGAGAAAAAGTAGTCCCTAGATAAAATGGTCCGATGGGGTCGAGTGAGGTATCAAAGTGAAGCTTAGGTGAGGGGGCATCTAATGGGCTGGGTGTGGGATTGAAATATCGGCATTGCGCGCATGCGCGGTGGCCGAAGGGTATGAAAATAGCCTTTTTGGAGCTAGGAGATTGACTACTGGTCCAGTGGGGTCGAGTGAGGTATCAATGTGAAGCATTCATGAAGGGGCATCTAATGGACCGGTCTGCGTGAATCGGGCGTGACCTGGGACTATGGGATGCATGTACTCACTTGGTTCTGGGTATTTGTCATCACGGGGAGGTCACGTGATCAGTTCAAGGTCATATCCATTTTTTTTCCATCACGGTTGTGCGCAGGTGTATGACGTCACTTCCGGTCTGCGTGAATCGGGCGTGACCTGGAAAAAGGATTGATCTGTAATCTGTGTTGTTGTTGTTGTTGTTGTTGCTCCCTTTTTTTTTTTGGACTAACCCATCAGAATAGTACGTATCACGGACTACACCCGTAGAGCTACATCTGGTCTATAAAACATGTCCCTCTGGAGCCCACACCTTCATTTCTACAGAGCCATGGCGGAGATCCAGCCCCATGCGACTCGCATTTTACAGTATGCCACCGTGGTGAATTCATTCACGGGTTACCGAGCAGTGGTCCGGTCCATGTTTGCAGATGGCGACGACAACGAGGGACGACGCCAGATCCTGAACGAGTTCACAGAAGCGGTCCTCCACAGAGTGCACTCGATGGAGAGGCGTGCCATCACTCACCACTACTGGACTATGACAGCCATCCTTGATGCTCGCGCTATGGACCAGGAGCGCTCACTCCGGAACCAGCGCCGGCTGGTTGGCCTCATACTAGTCTGTGCCCTATTCACCCTGGCGCTGTGGTATTGACACTATAAATACGAGGGATGAGACAGAGTGTGTGTCATTCTCCCTTCGACATTTACAGCAAGCATGTCACTACGCGCCATCCTGCCTCTTACACCCAGTGTGAGGTTATACATTTATCAAGATAAAGTCACGCTGGTGAAAGACGATCAAGCTATTTACTGGACGCCCGCTGAGAGGCTATCGAATCCGGTGACACTACAGCGTGATGGCTGGACTAAGTTTAAACGGGTGTTGAGCGGTGAGTTGGACGGAGACCTCATCCACCTGGACAATGCCATCTAGTGCCTATTGTGGACCAGTTTACACCGGACGACCGATCACCCGACCAATTGGCATGGGTTCGTGCTATGGAGGACGCCCTGGCTGAACCCCATGAACAACTACATGAACCCGACGACGATGCCATTGATTACCCCGCTAGACTCAGTCAGCCCAATGACATGACCACCTGATCCTTTGATCTCACGGGGTTCTCCCTATAAATACGAGAGACAGTGAAATCTGGTACCATTCACGTACTGACCATGACGGAGCATATGGTACTGGCGTATTTCAGCTTGACCCCCGAGGTTTTCCTGCACGTGTATGCGGATAAGGTCGATATCATGGAGGAGGTGGTGGGAGACACGGACCCTACACAACCGTGCCCGGCTCACATTCGTCTGTCCCGGGAGGGCTGGACCAAATTCAAACCGGTGTTGTCTGGTGAACTGGACGGCGACCTCATCCACTTGTGTCACGATGTGTACATCCGACGCGGCCCTTTCTTTGCTCAATTGGCTCGGCTAGATGGAGGTACAGTGCATTTTACCCTTCACCCTGATCCATGGTCTGCATTGGAAGATGCCGTGGTGGATGTGGATGAAGTGCTTATCAAGCGGTCATCAGACGAGTTGGACTGGTCATTGACCATGGCCACTGTGGAAGTCCACGAAGAAAATCAGAAAGAAACTCCGGCCCAAGATATACCCGTTATAAATAAACGATAGAGCCAGGGTCCATCATCATTTGTCACCATGAAGCGCTGGGAGGAGGTGTTGGATAACTTATACTACAGTCCCGACAGTCCGGCGGCCTATAGTGCATTGTCGGCTCTCTATCGAGCGCCAAACCCCAGGGGGTACAACGTGCCCAAGTCCGAGATTGGTTAAGAAAACAAGACACCTATACCTTACATCGATCTGTCCGTCGCCATTTTCCACGGAACCGGGTCATCGTGGGAGGAATAGATGCCCAGTGGCAAGCGGATTTGGTCGATATGAGCGCCTTTGCCAAACACAACGATGGGAATCGGTATATCTTGACGTGCATCGATATCCTGTCCAAGTATGCGTGGGTGGTACCCATCCGGACGAAAACGGGGGCGAATCTCATAGCGGCGTTCAAAGACATCTTCAAGACCGGGCGCAAACCTTTGTATTTGCAAACCGACGAAGGCACGGAATTCCTCAACAGACTGTTCCAAGCCTTTCTCAAGAAACAGAAGGTGTTTTTCTTCCATACGTACAACGAGACCAAGGCTTCCGTGGTGGAGAGGTTCAACAGGACATTCAAAGGCCGCATGTATAAATATTTCACCCATAAGAATACAAGGCGGTACATCGATGTTCTCCCGAAACTGGTGAGGGGTTACAATCGAGCCTATCATCGGAGTATAGAGAGAGCCCCATACCGCGACCAACGCAATGCCCAAGTCCGGCGTGTCTTGTACCCCAGGCCATCGCAGCGAACGACGAAGGCGGTGTACAAGGTCGGGGACCCTGTACGGATCAGTAAAGTCAAGGGCAAGTTCGAGAAAAGTTACTTGCCCAACTGGAGCGATGAGCACTTCCTGATTAAACGGCGCCCACCCCGACAGCGCCGAGTCTATGAACTGGAAGATCTCCAAGGGGAAACGTTGCTGGGGACGTTTTACGAGACGGAATTACAGCCTGTTGTAAAAACACAGCAAGACTACTACACGGTGGAGCAGATTTGAAAACGAAACGTCGACGTGGCAAACTGTTTCATTTCGTGAAATGGCAAGGTTGGCCCAGTTCCTTCAATTCCTGGGTCGCGGCCAACCAGGTGAAACGACTATAAAGCCAGACACCACTGCCGTCCTCCTTCATTCCACATCCGACCCCAGTGCTATGGACCAACAGCAGCTGCCTCTGAAGACAGCATCTCGCAAAACGCGCAAAGTGCAAGTGGGCTTTGGGGTGCTATTGCTAACCCTGCTGAGTGTGTTGTACGCAGGTGTGTTTTACGACGTAACCTATGTTAGCACGTTACTTAACCAACTGAGAACACCACCCATCAGTGAAACGGGTCTACAGAGAGCACCAGTCGTATCGAGCCCAGTCACCACCACCACCACCACCACCACACCCCGCGTACAAGCCACGTCGAGCTCTACACTTACACCAAGTACACCTACTACGTCTCAAGACCCACCGGATTTCATCCTTCACAGTGAACCGACAACGACGACGACCACCCACGTTGTACCCACCCCCAGCACCATCTCTGAACGTGAACAGACAACGACGACCGACGTTGTACCCACCACCACTCCAGTTCACTCGTACGAAATTTACAAGCGCGGGTTACCACGACAACGGATAGACCTCAAACCATGGACCCTCGGTGGCAGCATCCCTTCACCTGCGTCATCGCAGGACCGACGGGCTCCGGCAAAACGCACTTCGTCAGGAAGCTCCTTCACCACGCCGACAGCATGATCACTCCACCCATTGCCCGAGTCGTGTGGTGTTACGGAGAATGGCAGGCAGCGTATGCAGCAATGCCCCACATCACGTTCGTGGAAGGCCTACCCAACCTGGCCGATTTGGAACCCGACACATTGGTGGTTCTGGATGATCTCATGGCGGAGACGGATGCGCGGGTCACCCAACTCTTTACCAAAGGCAGCCATCATCGACGGCTCAGCATCATCTACATTGTGCAGAATCTGTTCAGTAAAAACAAAGAACATCGGAATATCAGCTTAAATGCCTACTACCTGGTGGTCTTCAAAAACCCGAGAGATACCACTCAACTGCTGCACCTGGCGAGACAGATGTATCCCGGCTGCACACCGTTTGCGTTGGAAGCCTTCAAAGATGCGACAACCCCTCAGCACGGGTATATGCTCTTCGACCTCAAGCAAGCCACCCCCGACCACCTTCGACTACGGACCGGCATCTTTCCCGGAGAAACCCACCACGTGTACATGCAAAAATAATGTAAACACACCCACAGTGGCGCCTCCAGCTGGGGTCTGTGTGTTTGATGATGGGGAATAATAAAAAGAATGAATACCACAGGAGGGTTGACTTTGTCTGTGAGGTGGATAAAAAGGGCAGAGTTGTGGGTTCTAGCATTAGTTGTACAGGATGTCTGCGCGAGTACGGAAGCACGCTCCCACGCTCCGTGTACTGAAGACGGCCCCACCCGAGTTAGTCCGAACCATTGTACGCGGTGCGGACCCTGACCTTGTACGCTGTCTGTGCGAGATCGGATACAACCTGTTAAAAGGCAACGTACCACTGACTCCGGCTCAGAAGACCAAGTTGGCCAAGCATAAGACAGGTCTCCGAACCCTAGTCCACAAGCGGGTCCTCAAACACAAAAGAAAAAGGTGTTACAGAAAGGCGGCTTTCTTGGGGCCATCTTAGCACCGTTGGCCGCTTCCGTGTTGGGTCCAGTATTGGGTGGACTCTTCGGCCGACAATGAACCACACGAAAAAAATGGTCGTCGTCGAACCACGGTTCCTGCAAAACCTCCAATCACCCTACCCTGTCCCACCTACGGTGAAGACCATAAACAGCCTCGATGGAGAGATGCAACAGATCTTACAGAGAACGGGGTTAAGCGACAGTGAGAAAGTACAACGGTACAATGAGACGCTTCAACGGTACATGACGTTCATGGACCAATACAAAACCCTGTCTACCCCAGCAACAGCACCACCAACACCACCACCACTCACCACCAACAATGTGATAGACGCTGACTCCCTGGCACCGCTCCAACAGCGTGGTGAGGGTGGAGCCCCCACAGCCCTCCAGTGGTGGAAGCATTTGTGCTGTGCTGAAGAGTGTACCTGCCTCCCTGTTCAAGAAAACAAAGCTGGCCTGGTATTACAACGGATGAAACAGAATCCTAACATGACTTGGAATGATAAAGGCGACCTCCTGGTACAGAATCAGGTGGTCCCCGGCACCCACATGACGGATTTAGTGAATGATCTGATGCGTCAACGCAGATCGCACACCGATCCTCGAGGATGGGAGGTCTTCGCTCAAGGCTTGAAAGACATGCATGTACCACAGGAATTGGTGGGGAACCCCCACCGCTGGGCCTTCATGCAGCAAACCCAGCAATCACCGAGTGGCCCCCTACCTTCTTGGGAAGCTGAATGGGAACCGGAGTCACCCCCCAAAACACCACCACAACGGGCACTTTCTTTTCGCGCCTATAAAAAAACACCCTTGATCAAGACACCCCACATCTCCAGAGCCGTCACACGTAGCAAGTCAACGCGACGAACACGACGCCGAACACAACCGCCCAAGGCCTGGAAGACCTATTAAAACCAACAGCAGCAGCAGGACAGCTCAGTCGCCATGTTTTACCTGACCCTACCCAGTAACAGTTCGCTGGATGTGTTTCCTGACAACACCGTGGCCAAGTACGTCACCCAGTTACCGCAACCGTTACATTTACCCGGTGGGAATGTGCCCTCGTGGATATCCAATACCCTTACTCGTGGTACAACGTGCGAGCCAATGAAGTGTGGTACGAGGTCACCTACGAAGGCAAAAACACCCGGCTCACCCTGCCCGAAGGCCAATACGATACCCCAAAGAGTTCATGGGTGGGCTGTCAAGACTGATGCATGATAAGGCGCTACGGGGGGTGACGGATAGTGCAACACGCCTGATAGCCTTGCGCTTCAAGAGAAACGTGTTCTTCGATGTCAACGTACACAACGACAAGGCACAGCTTACCCTCACCGATCCCGTGAATGTGAAACTTAGTCCTACACTACAGCAAATGCTGGGTTTCGATCTACAGACGTTCGCTGGTCCCACCCAACACCATGGCGAGATGCCGATGTATATGAAGTCGGGTATGTACGGACTCTACGTCTACTCGGACGTGGTGGACAACCACATCGTGGGCGATATCAACACACCTCTGTTACGGGTGGTCCCCATTAAAAAGACGTATGGCGATCAAGTCACCCACAGTTTCACCCATATCATGTACCTGCCCGTACGACATACCGATATCAACACGATCACGGTGGATATAAGAGATGACACGGGACGAGTGGTGGCATTCGAACGAGGAAAAGTGGTGCTGACACTTCATTTTCGACAAGCACGTGCTCCCCACTTTGCATAATGAAAGTACCTTACGAGTGCGATGCACGCAGCTATGCTGACTATTATGCCCAACAGGCCGGGGGTGGCTTTCCGGTCTTTAGCGGTGCACGCATGCAACGAGGACATGGTCTGGGGAACATACTCGGCAGCATTGTGAAAACGTTCCTGCCCTTGGTGACGCGTGAGGTGAAAGCAATCGGTAAACAAGCGGTACGCAGTGGACTGCAAGTGGCCGGTGATGTCTTGGGGGCACAGCACCCCGACAAGCCTTGAAACGACGGGCCAAAGAAGCGGGAGGCGTCTTGGTGGCCAAAGCACAACGCACCGTAGGGAATAAAAGAGCTGCCCCACCGAGATCACGCACCAGTCGACGACCGACCCGGCGACGACGCACATCCAAGAAGACCCGGGATATCTTTTCTTAAAACATGTCCTTAATCCACGCCGAGTCCTGCCCCTCCACCAACAGTGAATTTGATTTGCGGACCGTGCCGCCCACACAAACCAGTGTCGAACAAGGATTATGGGTGGAGCATCTCCCGCTCTCCAGCATCAACGAAACCGGGCCCATCGAGTTCACCATCAGTAATGCGGATACGGCCTATGTGGATTTAGCCCATACCTACTTGTATGTGAAAGCCAAGGTGGTCAATGGAGCTGGCACGAGATTCGCTGACCAAGCAACGGTGGGCCCGACGAATCTCTGGCTGCACTCGATGTTTCAGCAGGTGGATATTTTTCTCAGCGACAAACTCATCAGTGACTCCACCAACACGTACCCCTATCGAGCCTACATCGAGATACTGTTGTCGTATGGCCGAGAGACTAAAAAATCTCAGCTGACAACCGCTTTATTCTACAGGGACACGGCCGAGCACATGGACACGGCGGACAATGGGGGATATAACAAACGGAAGGCTTTCACTGCGAACAGTGCCTCGGTGGATATGATGGGTCGACTGCATGCAGACATGTTCATGCAAGAACGGTACCTCTTGAACAAGATCCCCATCAAAATCCGACTGATACGGGCGCCTCCCACCTTCGCCTTGATGGCCACTAACGTAGAGGGGCATCTAGCGGACTATAAGATTGTCATCCAAGACGCAGTCCTGTATGTCCGAAAAGTGAAACCGAATCCAGCCGTTCAATTGGGACACATGAAAGCCTTGGAAACAAAACCAGCCCAGTACCCTATCCGACGTGTGCAAACCAAAGTGTTCTCTGTGCCTGCTGGAAATATGGGCGCCAACAAAGAAAACCTGTTCCCGGGGGAACTACCCAAGCGATTGATCCTGGCCTGTGTGGAAAATACCAGTTTCAGCGGAGCCTACCCAGAGAATCCGTTTGACTTCAAACATTTCGGCATCAATTTTGTGGCCCTGCATGTGGATGGACAACAGGTGCCAGCCACGGCCTTAACCCCGAACTTTGCGCGGAGGAATTTCATTCGAGCCTATCAGAGCCTGTTTACAGCCACCGGTCAAATCAACCAGGACGAAGGGAATATGATCAGCCGGGAGGACTACGCGAACGGATACACGTTGTTCTGTTTCGATCTGACCCCCACCTTAGAGAACGACCATCAGCTGGCCCTGACCAAGCAAGGCAATTTACGGTTGGAAATCCACTTTGCACGAGCCCTGGCGACCACCGTCAATGTGATCTGCTACGCCGAGTTTGACAACATCATTCAAGTGGACAAGGCGCGCAACGTTCTGTGTGACTTTGCCACCTAACATGGATACAGACCAGATAACCACCGTGCTGGAGAATGACCCAGGAACACGTTTGGTCTTTAAATGGGGTGTTCGCCCGAGATGTGTTCCCATTAGACCGTGTGT
>JAVTVY010049762.1:0-24128 GCA_036873755.1 Hanleya hanleyi | reverse complement strand
CGTTAACCGGAGGTATGATGATACATCATGAAGTTCTTGATTATCTGCAAACCTGTCTTTAAAGAAACTCTCTGTGATGGTGGAAACTTCTGCTCCAGTATCTAGTAGACCCCTAACCTTGACATTTCCCAGCCAAATATTAGCTTCCAGCCGTCTTGGCATAAAAGGAATCTTCATCGAAAGTGCTACTCACCTCGTGATTGGTTGCTGTGACCCCAATCATTTCGTCCACAAATAACGAGCCTTCATTTACTGATCTATCACCTACCGCCCGGCCCGCAGCGGCAGGTGGGTCTCGTTTCCCGAAGGGAAGGAGGGGGATTGATCTTGTTGGTCAGATTTTTGCGGGCATTCTGCCACAAAATGATCCGGGGAACGACACTGGAAACAAACCCGTCTGCCCTGTTCGTCCCAACCATCTCTAGTAGAGTACCGTCTTCCTTGACGCCTACCTGCTCTTCTGCGATCGAGCTGTTCAGATTCAGGAACATTTTTGTTTGCCTTCAAGGACACTATAGCCTCCTTGAGTTCCTTAATTGCATCTTGTTGTTCTTTTACCAACTTGAGGATAGGATCCTGCAAGACAGAGGTCTCTTGAACGGAACGAGAGTTTCCGGTACCCAAACTTTTACCATACCAATTGAGAGCACGGTCACGTGCTTCAAAGAAGGAGAGAGTGGGCAATTCTGCATTCAGGCGTCTAAGTTCCCTTCGCAAGCCCTCATCCTTAACCGCTTCCGCAAGGCGATCTTTGAGAACAGCATCTCGTCCATCAGCGGCATTGCCGTCCAAATCTACTATAAGGTTATGGATTGAAACAAGCTGCAGGGAGCAGCCTAAAACGTCCTCATCGCGACGTTGACAAAACTGGTAGAAACGCGACCAAAGTTGACCCAGTGTATCACCCTCTCCGAAAACTTTATTCAGGACCCCGAAAATTTCTTCGATAGGAGAATTCTCATTCAGACCCCGACCCTGAACTTCCTGGCGAGCCTTCCCAGTCAGATGGTCAAGCACTAACGCAGCCTGATGCTGAGGACTTAAACGACAGACGGCCAAATGGGCTCTGATATCTGCAATCCACTCAGTTATGTCCAGATCAGTTGACTTCTGGGGGCGATCGCGAAAGCGTTCCAGGCGGCGCGACTGAGAAACATAAACTGGAGGAGTATAAACTGCCTCAGATGGACTATGACGTGAAGGAATGGAAGAACTGGCAGAAGCATGAGGAAAGCCGGAACCAGAAATTGAGGAAGCCAGGTGCTGTCGAGGCTCCTGTTCAGTCTGAGCCAGGCGACTAGCAAGGTCCTTGGCAGCTGCCTCCGCACTTTCTGCCTTATCCGCTCTCCTCATAGCCTCCCCAAGCCGAACTTCCATCTCCTCCAACCGACGAGTCAGATCCTCAACAGACATGGTGCCGAGTTACAAAATAAATGGTAAAAGAGTGTACTCACCCAACTGCTCAGGTTTCACACCGGAAAATACACTTTCCCTACTACACATGAAAATCAGCTCTAATCCACTTACACTCACAATTTATCTTGTACAATATCTCTAACTAAAGCTCACTATAATGCTCTGCAGTTACTAGATTTAGTGCTTCAGCTTGTCAGAATAATATTTTGACCACCCAACCTACAAAGAATTTACCAACAGACTTACCCATAAATTCATCTGATATATGTGCATAATACAGTTCATGGGCATAAAGAGGAATTTAAAAAAAATCTGGTTGTTTTTAACTGTAATGAACCATGTACACCAAAATTACCTGTAGTAATACAGTTCAGTGCCAGCAAAAAAAAACATTTTTTTTTCAATATTTAATTCTATGCACTGTTCACTGGGTCACTTGTTCCAAAACTCTCAGTTTATCCCTACTACTGGAGTCAGTTCATTCTCTAACGAATACCCTAAATCTGTATCACCACAGATGGAGTCATTCCAATGCCCTCAAGTTCCACTTGCGCAACACGGTCGGAGCCTCTGACCCAGTACTGTCAATTTTCCACTACTCCTGGAACCGGTCCATTCTCTGATGGAAGCGCTAAATCTGTATCACCATAGATGAAGTCAAGCCAGTCCCCTAAGTTCCACTCGAGCAACACGGTTGGGAGCCACTGACCCAGTACTGTCAATTTTCCACTACTCTTGGGTTAATTTTCATTTCAGTAACTGATGTCCAGCAAACCAGCTTTATCCCTTGGTATAACTGGCATATATTTTGCTGATATTCTTAATAATGATTCGTACCCAGTCCGTCGCTTTCTGGTGCAGGAGGTCTGTCCCACAAGAATGATCTGTTGCCCTCAATCTTCTATGACCACAATGTTCAGATAACACCACCCTGCTCAGCAGCGCCAAATGTAACCCCACGCAGAATCACTTTACTCAAATACAACAGAGTTCCAGAAATCAAGTCCAATGTCATTTATTAATCATCAACTGGTTCATGGGTGGTGTTTGTAAGGTGGTCTATATCAATCAATCTGCAATCACTTCTCATTAACATAGATCTTGGTTGTGTATACAGCCTGTATATGGTGGTAGCTTTAACAACCATGTTCCAAAGACCTCGGGGTAACCAAAGATATCGGGGCAGCTCAAGATATCGGGGTAACCAAAGATATCGGGGGTAGCTCAAGATATCGGGGGTAGCTCAAGATATCGGGGGTAGCTCAAGACCCTGTAAATTAAATGAGCCATCAGTAAGTTACATGGAATGTATTTCAGAGCTGTGTTATCATATGTCGAATAAATGGCTGCCAGAAAGGCGAGAATATATTAACAATATATCTCCATTAATTATATGATACCAAATGCAGAGCGATAACTTATCGAAAGAGCTCAAGTACACGGCCTAGGATCTTAACAAAGATTTTCTACAGTAACCATGTCCAAAGCGGACACCTGGAATAGCGTAGTATTCTGGGAGAATAACATACTCTATATTATACTGATAATCTAGATCCTACTTTGGTCTGCTTATACAATATTGACACATAAAAATATATATATGGAAACTGTACGATTATAATGGAAATAAATTTGATTCTCATGATATTTAATAATATTTGATTATTACAATGGAAATGAATTCGATCCTCCTAATATTGGATAATATAGCACTTCCTATTAGTACAATACAATAGTCGGGGAGAGAGGGGGGGGGGGCAGGCAACATCAATTCATTAATGTGAGAAAACTTTATCTCTCAAATAATTATGATAACATTTCTCGAAATCTTAATAATTCATAAGTGCCAAGGAAATTAATAATTCAATGATATTCCAACAATAGGGGCACAACTTACCCCTGCACCGAACTGGGGGAACCTCAACAAGTTTACACTGCTTGACCTCAATACACGCGGTCAATATCATCAACAAGTAGCATCCTGAATTTCAGACAGGAAACAACAAACTACAGTGAATGGGATACCAGGAATCGAAATCTACATGATTTATCTCATATTCATATGTATCATGGCATTCGATGAAAAACTAGAATTAATTAGTTTTACTTTGAAAATTATTTAATTACTGCACAATATTACAATGAGCGAGAAATCTAAAAATGGCCTCCGGCATGCTATTTCCTTGTTGCCGAGAGGGCTGACCTACATGGAAATTTACCAACAAGCATCGATTCCAAAAGTCGCTGAATACATCAAATATAATTCATAATTGCCAATACTTAATGCTGATTGTATCAACATCATAATTTCCGTCAAAAGATAGTGCATATTTACCTTCAAAATGCAGATGGCGAGGAAGCACGCTTGCAGCGTCTGTCTCCCTGGATGCTACAACAGGACCACGCCTCGGGACCACCCAGCGATTCCACTCGGAAATCGTCGGAAAGTAACCTCGGACGCCCAACATTGCAGCATCGAACAAGACAGTTACATCATCCTCACAGAAATACAAACCAGTGAATGAAACCTGAGCACTCACACTAAATGTTACAAACTATGTTTCTATGAACCAAAAGTGTATACTCCGCCAGCTCACATAATGTAAGGTAATTATCCCGGACAAAAGACTGGCAATACAAAAGACTTCAGATACCTTTGCCAATTATATTTCGCGGGTCTTACATCAGATCGTTGCCAAACTGTCTTCAACAAGGAATGTCAATCATTCTCAGTTACAAGTCTCTTTTCCTTGCAGTTTAATGAAAACAGGATGGAGAACTATTTTGCCTACAAAATAAATAATGTTAAAGAAGAATTCCGAGGCAGTGGAGTGGTGGTGAAAATGTTTACCACCATTCCGACACTGAATGGGCCAGAATACCACCAAATTTTCAAACTCTGTTCTGACAAGTTGCTGGTGACAAATCAGGCCAGGTCTACCTTGGCATGATTCGCCCATTAATTCTTTTATACAGATAAATGATCCTTTGAAGGGATTCTCGAGTACATCGCGAGGGGAAGCCGTATTTGTACCGAGAGTATCAGACCGCCTTAATATTTTTCAGTTTCCTGTATCGCAGCCGAACATAAATTGGATAAGGAAATCTCACAATTTGATCAGGGCAGCTTGGGTTCATGTATATACCATAGCAAGCGTCAAATCCGACATACATGCACAATCTTCAGCCGTAATCCACAAAAGAATTTCCGCGTCAATAACCGAAATACCTATTTCCCAGCTTATCTAAATCAGATATTTACCCTGTTAGGAAAGCATGGGATATATCGATTATCATCACGAGCGTCATTTATCTGATTTGTATCCCACGAGTTTTATAATATATTTATCTCACAATTGATAGAGGGAATTCATAGCAAAGCGAATTGTCACTGGAATTGTCACTGGACTCTCTGGGCTGAAACCCAGCCATTTGAATTCACAGGACCAATAAGGGAAACAAGAGGCTGTGAGTGAGTGAGCGAGCAAGTCAGTGACACATGACTGTTTAGCCGCAGCCTTAACATAAATCCAGAGATTATTCATCTGAAGTGAGGTACAAGAAAGGCCTACAATAGTAGATAAACGAATCGGAAACAGAAAATCGATGCAATCTTAATTGGGTTTGATCTGAAGTGTAATTATTAACTGTAGATGGATAATTTGATTTTTGTTTTTCTGATTTCTAAGACGTTACTTAGTGTTCGCCCTTGTCTTAGCCCTTCTGAAGGAAACATTGACCGCTGTATTAGGAATTGCAGTCAATAGGTTTGATCTACCTGCGTCATGTTATGTTCTAACATCCTTCCAGCTGTTTCTGTGAAGTGTGGTCTGCTACAGCCACGAGGTTTTGATGGCGAAGTAAACAAATTGTTATGCTAGTGTCACGTGTTGCTTACGAGCTTCACGGCTTGAGCATTAAATACGCCAGATAGCATTTCCTCCTCGAAATCGCGGAGTAATTTTAGTTTACAAGATTACCGAGCGCAGAGTTGTAAGCCAGTTTCTCGCCTTTTTATTTTCTTGAAGGCTTCGCTGGAAAACTCGGTCGTAAAATTGACAGTCAAAGAAACAGGACATAATACCATTTGCGAAATTCCTCAGCTCCGGCGGGAAGGCATCATTAAATAGCAAACCTGACATATATACTGTCCAGTCTCGGAGAAATCGGTGAAGAAGAGAAGGATCTTACGTAGACCAGGGAAGACATCAAATTAAGGTAAGAACAATTCTTGTCAAACTGATACTTGATCAATCTAAAATCATTTTAGACCAGCAAACATATACTATCTCAGGCTATGTAAGTAGTCCGATCAGCACGCACCGAATAGAAAATATTTAAGCCTTTGGGTGTCTTTGATTATCTAAATTGCTAAAAATCAGTCTCATGCTTCGTGTCAGACTCATCTTCAAGTGGTCAGATGAATGTACAATATGAAGCCTAGCTACCTAATAAACGTGTCCTCACATGCGGAACATTGGTGTCACCACATCTGTACGTCAGTCAGTCCGCCATTTTGTTGTTGATTGAGACTGTGCGTCACAATGTTTGTTCAGTCAGGGTCTGACTGTGCACCTAGTCGTGTTTTTATCACCAAATGCACAATTCTGTCATATATTCATACATCTATAGCTCATATCATATTTAACTCGTCCGTATGGTGGACAGAATCTGTGTACACCAGAAGCAAGTTGGCTTTTTTTTCTGGTCTGACAGTATTCATACATGAAACGCCAGCGCATTGAGGAGTTTGAAATATATATTGACGGTTTCATATATTTTTATTGCATATTAGTTATATCATTCGTGATTGGATGCGTATAGCGAGTTACTATAATGTCTTAGAAATAAAACAAGACCTGTTTTAATACCATACATAAAAGTTCGATTTTACGGCGCTTTTGCAAGGTCGGGTGAACATATCCACCATTTTATATGATAAAGAAGTCGTTATAATAAATTCCTCAAATACTAGTTCGGGTAATGAGCTACTGAAGCGTCCTTTCAATAAAATATTTGGTGGCTATTTTATTCTTCTATCAGTAAATCGTATCTGTCTGGAAGAAACTTATGTTTGACACGTCCAATTTTTATTATATTTTCATGATATTCCGCTTGGACAACACCGAATTCGTCGCAGAGTATTTTTATTGTTTGGGGATTATGCTGATATCTTTCTTTCCCGAGTTTCATTGTGCAGGTGGTCTGACCGATTTATAGGTTAACCGTGTCCAAATCCCAACAGGGAATACCCTAAAACGACCAGAGTCAATAAAAAGGTTACGGGTCCCTATATAACATTGGAGAACAATATTATCGAATTAAATTCCCCTGACCTAGACTGGAACTGTGCCTCGACTTCTAATAAATAATCGGGGGTTTACCGCATTTGTTCGCGGCCTTGACTAGTATTAACGTAATAAACGAACCCATTTTCCCCAAACAGCTATTCTCCATATTCTATTCACGCTCGGGGACGACTTAAGTACGTATGATGAAGTACGGACGACGTCTAAGCGACTGGGAATGCTGAAGGTAATAGATTTAGAACATCCGGATATGGAACTCCGAAACAGGCATCAACGAGATTAACAGGCTTCGGAATTAAGAGACTTGCCGATGTCAGTTAACAAAGTGACACACATATATGCCAGTCTGATGAAACACAGATCCACATTGTGGAGTGAATCTAAAACTTTTCTCCTCTCGAGATTCGAATTTTTCGATTTTCTGCTCTCTGGCTGCTAGGTTTGCGGCAGCACGCACGGAAATTCCCGACTCTTCTGTTCGTTAGTAAGGCGAAGAATGCCGATATAATGTAACTAGCTGGATCACGGAGACTCCAGACGCTTGAGTCAAGTCGAAATCTTATTGTCCTTGCAATCCAACCGTACGAATCCTAGTTCAGATAAGTGTATGGATGAATATAAAGTAACTCCTAGGTGATTGTTTATCACCAGTCGTAAAGGTAATATATTTCGTTACAGCAAGGCAATCCTAATTTTGTCTATTCCGAGGCTTGTCAATTTCCCAATGAGTTGGTTCCCAAAACAGACAGTTGTGTTGATTGGTCAAATATGATGTAGCTGTCGCTGGATATTTTCTCGCAAGAAGGTAACCGAACGGCCTTGAGATAGGAAATGTTACAGATCCACTTCATCCCATTGTAGATCTGGTTTTAATCAGATTGTATATAAATCCCCGTACTGCTACCCAAGCAAAGAACAGCAAAACAAACCGTGTCTCGGTGCACCTGTCGGTGCTATCAGCTCAGCTAACTCGAAGAATTAACTTGAATTATGTGCAAGTGGGAGAATCCCGGAAATTACTATGCTCACATTTAATTATTCTGTTAAATCCATATCGACCTTAAAAATACTCGATAAATGACATTTATTTCTCTGGACGATCATTGACCTTAAGGATTCGACATGAGGAAACATCCCACACGGAAACGCTACGGATCTCTACGACAAAGCAAAATAATTTACTTAATGTAATTCAATGCTTAGCATGAGAAGCACTATTCAATCTTAGAGGATTATTCTTCATTCTTCTTCGAAGGCTTTGGCATTATTTCCCTATATATACTGGAAATTGGCTGTACTATACACACGCGGATGATGCTGTACAGTGTGATTGCGGGCTTTACTCTTGATGGACTTGTTGAACATTGATTTGGTTGTAGTTCGTATAGTGTGGAGAACCACATTTTAACCGGTTGTTTTCTTTAAGCTAAGGTATGTAAGCACACTTACTCTCTTGGTTCAGTTGTTTCAGACTGATAATGAATCAAACTTTCGCTCGGAAAAGAAAAAGAAATACATTGTCGTCGCCTGATCTGGCTGCACAGTGTGTCTCGTAGACAAGCTCCGTATACGTCAGTACTATCCGCAAGAACAATTTTGCCTGTTAACAGTTGTGTTGAATACTACAGAGCCAATATTGTCTGGTATTGTTATACACCTTTCCCGCATAGCCGTAATAGCAATGGACAGGTTCTGGGTAAGCCTCACTACGCTGAAGTCCCAGCTCCTGGCTAAAGCCTGTGGGACTTTAAACGCGTTGGATAGAAAACCACTATAAAACGGAGGGTAGAACGGTCGTTTATGCCAAATAAATTCATGACATTACGAATAATTGTATACATATGTACTATATTTTCCCGTTATTCAAGCATAATGACACATTCTTTGAATACTGGGAAAATATAGCACATATGTATAAAATTAAGCCAGTTATCACTGGTTCAAAATAGTCTTCTGGGTTCAAAGGTAGGGAAATTGAAATTATACAACCCAGTAGATGATCAGAAGGAAGAAGTCTCGCGTCTGTGAACAGATCTGCTCTTCTTTGTTCTCTCAGTAATGTGCAACTGAGTCATTGTTTACCGTAACCAGATTGTGACCTGTGTAAGATGCTCCCGAGTAATAATACTGCTCTGTTAAATGTTAAAACTTTTGGCCTACACAAATCGGTTGAAGTAAAGAGTGGTGTAGTAAACGTATTCTTTGAGTAAAGTGAACCTTTCAGCCTTCATGTTGCGAAACAGAGCTCGGAGCAAATGATGTTGGTGGGAAGTTGGTAAATTACTTGTGTTATATTTCCCTTTTACATTTTGTGCTGAGCTTGGCGTTTGTTGGATTTCGCAGTCCAAGTTCCTGCTTGAGGGCTGATTTAACCTATCATTTTGATTAGCATTCTCGACCATGCATCGATTATTTTAGGTTGATTTGTATGCTACGGATTGCCTTTGTGTCCCATTGGCTATCGAAGATTTCCCCCAAGATTTTGGTGAATGTCAGAACTATTGGGGCATGTGTTGTCGATTATTATCGTACAAGATGGCTGTGGTCTGTCGGATAATGGCGTTATAAAACTCATATAGAAAATGGGTTGATCGAATCTATTTGAGAATACAACGCAACCATGCGTACACCATCGTATATTACATGGCCATGAATATACGTATATATATTCTGGAAACTTTCATCAAAATCTGAAGCAATGGCGTACTGTACGTTATTATGTGTAACCAGGAATCCATCAAACCAGGAGTATGACTTTGTGTATTCACTCTTCCCACAGCAGTATCCCCAGCTTCAATAGATTACATCAAATCTGCGACGTATGCCATCGTTGGCTCTTTCTCAATTGGCGCTAAATATAGTTGGCTTGGAACTGGCACTTTAATTTCTACCTGTTGGAAGTTGTGTCTGTTACTCGCCTTAGATTAAAGACAAAGATGCAGTCGGATCGAAAGTAAAGTCTAACCGCTACGTTATTTATAGACGCAGGAGCGGCACCAGACCCACGTGGTTGATATGTTGGGGAAGTGTGCCGGGCAGGACATACCGAAAAAGTGTCCTACTTCTAGACTTCTGGTATAACGTATGCGATTA
This sequence comes from Hanleya hanleyi, assembly GCA_036873755.1. Lineage (NCBI taxonomy): Eukaryota > Metazoa > Mollusca > Polyplacophora > Lepidopleurida > Hanleyidae > Hanleya > Hanleya hanleyi. Next base: position 14,310 of record JAVTVY010049762.1, on the reverse strand, counting down.
GTGTCGCTCTCTGGGTTCATTTGCATTCTGGTGCCCATGTCTTCAGTGTACCATGTAATTCCTGGTTCCACGATGTGGGCAACAGAAGGGCTAATACAAAAAGCCTAATTCGTTTCCGCGCCACTATTTGGTTGAAGCCCAGTGGCAAAATGTCAGGGGGAAATGCATACCACATTTGTTCGCAAGACAGGCTATTTCACGGTCAAACGGAAAATAATTTGAGCCGTAGAAAGTACAAGGCTAAAAGAATTATTAGTTAATTGTAATTACTAGTAATATACTAACTGATCTCGGAACCATTTACCTCTAACCATCATTGATATTGACCGATATTGATCCTGGAGGACATAGTCTTCTACCATTCGAGACTGATGAGCGAAAATCTACGAAGGGGACCGATTGACTCTCTGCCAACGAAGATCCCCGAGAAATTGCGAATGAGTCTTCTGCCTGCTAACATAACTCCTATATTCGGCCCTTTATCACTCCTTGCCAATTCAAGTGGCAGCAATGGTGGTGTATAATGGTAATACCGTTAAATCGCACGAGTTTGCAAGAATTCCAAACATGCACAAAATGAAAATTTACATTTTCACTTGATATGGGTTCCTGCAAGAGAGAAGCGGTCAACAGTTTTCATTGCTGACAGTAAGACATCATGATGTTCTTTACATAAGATCCTTATCACTGACAAGTGTCCGTTTATCCCGGCAATGATAACGCAGTAAAATCATATAAACGCCTTCCCCCGCCCCGCCCCGTCCTCCTACTTCTTCTATGTTTCGCTATAGTATCTTAGATTATCTGATTGAAAGTCGTCAACAGTGACTGTAAAATTGTAGTTTTCGGGCCGCTTTCCATACGGATTTCGCGACCCATCAACAATATGTTTTATTTATTTTCTATTACATGTTTTTTACAAGCACTATTGTTTAAAAGCACTATAGTTTAAAACAATTAACAAAAAGTAAGAGAATTAAAATTTTCGACTGTCTATATAATTCATATCAGTCACTTTTCGTTTCGGTGTCACAGGTTTCTTCATATAGAGAACATTTAATGTGTAAAAGAACAAGTAGTTCTTTGCATCACGGATCGCGTGGTTGTTTCCTTTGCCTTTATCCCTTCTCTTACACTCGGAGCCGTCCAAAAAAAAACTATAGCAAAAGTGCGACTGCATGGTCTGTTGCCTGTAATATTGCTCGCGAAATTGTGTATCAGGGAACAGGATGGCAGGCTTCATCCTAGTATGAGTACAAGTCTAGTTTTAATGGTGGACTATTCAGGAGATCACAGGAGCGTCGTGTCAGGGACGGTCTGTTTCTGGGGTGTTTGCCTTGGGCTGTGCTACTATGCGTCGTTTGGTTCGGGATCACAGGTTTCGTCAAATAGTTAGTCCAGTTATTTCCGTATTCTTTAGTGCGGAGGGTTCACTGTAGAAAACGTGGTATTTACATTTCTTAATATTGGTAGTTTGGAAGTTTAAGCAACCTGTAACCATCTGGGTCATCTAGACGCGGTAAAACTGACCCTGGGATCGTGTGTATCCATTTTCAGCCTGCTTTCGGCAACTGCAAGAGGGAATTTCCAGAAATCAACACCACGTGACTTCGTCAGCCAATCAGCTAAAGTCTACCGACGTAACCACAACGTAACCCGCCATTTTCGAGTCATGTGATGTACTACTTGTTAAAAATTGCAGATCTACCACACCTCTTGGATGATACGAAAGTTATTCATACCTATATATTTTGTAAGCCCAAGCAATATCTGTTACCGAAGTGGTATGAAAACCTGTAATTTGTCAGATTTCTCGAGTCTGTTCTCCGGCGGATGAAGGCCGAACAGAATACGGTAAAGTACCGGATATCGCTCCGCGATAATGGAGACACGATTCGCAAGCCATCTTGTGGATGGCGAAGTGTACGCAAATGGAAGTTTAAGCTGATTTGCATCAGCAAATGGCAAATATATAAATATAATAAATGAATATATAATTAAATAAATATATAAAAAATAAACCGTAAGATAAATAATCGGGTCCGTAAGCAGTTAATTTCCCCATCGACCCTATTACATGTATGGTGTTTGTTCCATGTATAGTTTTTAGACTGGCCAAGTATCCGGATGTCGCTTGATGCGTCCGTAATCTATCAACGTGATATCCCAGAGCGATATATACAAAGTGGTGCGTTTATAAGCCTTTGACTTACTAAGGTGAGGCGCCCCAGTATAAGTATCCATTCATTATGTCATAACCTATATTCCGGACTAAAATGTCAGGAGGCATATCCACAGGTGACTAACAGCTGTGGCTCTGTTTTCGTCGTTTATTTGGTGGTAAAATAAATTCTGTTGATAAAGTACACTCTCCGGCATAACATCTCGTCTAGAGTCTTTGAATATATAGGAAAGTGATCAATCTTGATTAGACGGAAAGTACCGGCTGTAATAAGTCACTGTCTATGGATAATCAAGTTGCGAGTGGCGATAAGAATGACGGAAAATGCCATCTGTAATAATTCATGACTGTATATAGATAAGCAATTTGTGAGTGGCGATATACACCGAAGGACACTGCGTCGGGACAACTGCTTCTCCCTCCAATTTTCCCCTTCGAATTTCGCGACCCATCAACGCAATGCTTTATTAATATTTCGCAATACATTACTTAGTTCAGTTGAGATATGTACACGCGCTTTATTTTAAATAAATAAATAACAAAAGGAGAGCAAAGAGAGATATTATAAAAAATTCGAGTCCAGGAAATAGTCTTTATGCAAGTTCGTCGGTCTATTTTAGTCAGTCAGGGTATACTGGTAGATACATATTATGGTCATTGCACTTGTATTGCGCGATGGATTCCTTTGACTTTGTAGCCCGCCAGATAAAACTGGCAGAACTTAGTGGGGTGTCGAGAAGTATGTGCCTGTGATAGTGCTTAGAGTGTGTATCAGGGTACAGGATGGCTGACTACATCCTATTTTACGTGAAAGTCAAAGGATCATATTCTTGTTAAACATTCGGTAGTTCGGTGGGATCTTAGCGGTAGGGCGTTTGGTTGGTTTCGTGTTTAGTATTCTTGATCTGGACGCTCTTTTTCTGGGGCGTTGCCACTTTATTTTGTCTTCCGTAAGCCGTTTCAGGTCTGGCCCGTCCGATGTCTTCAGTGATGTGTCTGTATAACAAAGAAATAGAGGAGTGATTGTGACCTTTGTGTCTTCTGTTTCTTGGTATGGTTAAATGGGGATGTTAAGCGGAATGGCACCAGTACACTTTGGAATATCATCATTACAGAAACAGGCAATCTTGTGCTTTCAGTCACACACGAGAAATAGCAATAAATAAATAAGTAAAATAAATATATAAATAAATATAATAATGGGTAAATAGATTTGACGGCTCATCAACACAATGCTTTATCTATATTTCACAGTGCATTTCTTTGTTCAGGTGAGGTCTCTACAGGCGCTATATTTTAAAATAAATAACAAAAAGAGAGATATTATAAAAATGAGAATCGAGTGGAGGATATTGTCTAATTTCGTCGGTCTGTTTGGTCAATCAGGTTATTCTGGTAAATGTATGTTGAGTTCATTGTATTTGTAGTCGCGTGGTGAATTCCTTTGTCTTGGTACCGCTCTCTTGCCCACAAAGCCGACCAGAAAAATACTGGCAGAATTGAGCGGGGTTTCCAGAAAGATATGTCCGTACACTCTCAGAAATATTCAGGGAATAATCCTGAATAGATACGGCTGCACATCCACAACTCAATTTCAGGGATTTTATCTAAAATCCAGGGATAATTTCCTGAATTCCAGAAAAAAAGATCCCCGAATGAGAGCATTTTCCCTGGAATTCAGGCAAATTTATCACCCTGATTAGTAAGTTCCCGACCCTATTCAGGTACGTAAAATCTCCTAAAGTTCAGGTAATTCAGCTTTAATTCATGGATGATATACCTGAATTTCAGGAAATTATCCCTGGATTTCAGGTAAAATCCATGAAATTGAGTTGTGGATGTGCATGCAGCCTGATCTATTCAGGATTGTTCCCTGAATATGTCTGAGAGTGTAACAGTGCTTAGAGTGTGTATCAGGGTACATGATGGCAGACTATACTTCCTATTTTTGCGTGAAATAGGATCATATTTTTGTTTAACAGCCGGCAGTTCCGTGGGATCTTAGGGGTATCGCATAGGGGTTGTTTCGGACTTTTTTTCTGTTTCTGGGCGTTTTTATTCTGGGGCGTTGTCTTTTTCTTATTTTTGTCATCCGTAATCTGTTTCATGTGAGGACCGTCTGACCATAAAAATTATAAAAATATATAAATTGAGTAATTGCGAGTCAGCAAACAGTTAGCCAGTCTCAGGTTCGTCTGAGTTAATGCTTGATATTGGATTACTGAATTGGTTATTATATTAATCGAACTGATAAATTGATACACGTCTTCATCACTGATTATAATGCTGAAAATTTTATTAGAAATTATACGCCCACAACGTACCCAAGGCTATGCCCCTTGCCTACTGACAAAGTCGTAAACATTTTTACATGTTTTTAATTTGTCGTTTCGTGGCCTAATCGTTTTGATAGAGGCAATGTTATGTTTGCAAACCATGTCAAAAAGGGTGTAAAAGTTCCCATGTATTGGAAATAGACTACAGAAACTATACCCAAAGACCGATATACGGATATAACCCAGGACCATCTGCAATATTATTATGACTGCTATGCAATTTCATTCTGCATCGCACCTGCAGCCACGTGTAATAGATGGTTTTACCGACAGTTATTACCTGCCTCGCCCTCGAAAATGGCTACCTCAAAAGAGATTTGATAGTGTTCTGTACTGTTCAATCTCCGCAACTGTCAACAATCATTATCAAGGATGCGAAAACAGAGGAATGAGGTTAGTAGAGGAATTGTCTTAGATGGGGGTCAATGTGATTATCGAGTTCACCATCCGGGTATAATAAATTCTGAACGACGAAGACTTTCAGGAGACCGCGACATAAGGTGTGTTGTGCTATGTACTGATGTAATGTAACATTCGATTTTCACATCCGTTGAATTTTCACGTAAGATTGAGAATTAGTTTTAACAATCAAGAACCTCAGGATAGATTTATGACAGAAGAATGCCATTTGATCTCGTTTTCTGTTGAAATTTTACAGGAAAACTTTAGATGTGGACTTTATTCTTACATTATTATAACTCATTACATCTCAACTATCAATGTATAAATCATTTTGATGAAAATAATGGCATTTTGAAAGAAAACATTTTGACAGAAATGTCATTATGAACTGTCCAACAATCCGGTAGAGGAAATTGTTTCATAGATCAATCGATACTTGATTAAAAGGAACGATAGTTTCCTCGCAAGGCAGCATATGGATGACCCTTTAATTATTGTTCCTTCAGATTCATTTATGCAGGAATATCAACCACCTCGCTGGGGGTCTAATAATACCCCAGCCACCATTCAGATTTTTGGACAGGATTCCCGGCCGCGCGCACATCGCTGGAAGTGACATCATATATAATAAAATAGATGTTTGCCGAACATTTCGATTACTTTTCAAGTCTGCATAATACTTCTGTTGACCTAGCGTTAAAAAGAATTATCTCGAGATTATTTTCCTTGTTTATCTGGGCAGAGCATATGAAAAGTAGTTCGCTCATGTACAAAACTGAAGGAGTTGTTCGGCCGGATTCAAACTGAACCGTGCGTACGTGGATTTTCCCCTATACGTCATAGCAACGTAGTAAAGGTCAACTTCCGCTACTGAAGGCAGGGACATAAGTGGAGTGAGCCTGCATGTGAAACGGAGCATGCGCTGTGGGGAGGTTGCAGGAATATCCGGCATCTGGTATTGGTTTATCTGTCACAATGTCGATTATACTAGTCCCCTGTGGACTAATGTTGTATTTGTTTTACATATCGACGTTAAATAAAGTTATCTTTTCTTACCTTATCTTAACTGTTGAATTAAGCGAATCGTATTTCAAATATCCAACACATGTATCCTCAATGATATTAGCAGTGAGGTAGTTTTGATCATAGTCTCACATATACTCGTCAGACCCCACACTTAGTAAAAAGCTTTCGCACAAGAAGAATGTCCGGGCATTGAAAATCGGGAGCCGTGCAACAAGCAAATTATAATATCTATATTCAGCGTAGCCGACGTCAGATAACCACGCTCTGCTACCACATGTATCCATGCCAGGCCTCTACATTGTCTTTATGCCCTGCAAAAGTCATCGAAACTTACATGGACGATGCTTGGTACCTTGCCGATGTGCACTGTCAGATTTCGTACTCGTTTTGATGTTTTTCACATAGTTATGGCCCTTTATCCAGTCCGTGAAGAATTACTTGTCCGGTCTATATCCCTGTTACTATCTGATGAAAAACTTTGAAACATGTATTACATTCTGCTAGAGGTTAGTACTTCTCGAATAAATTTGAAACTTCTTTGCTTCATGCTTAGTACTTTGTGGATGTGCAGTAACTCTCCAAACAGAAGGAAAAGGGAAAGATGACGGGTGATGGATCCGTGGAATCTAATTGCCCAGACAAGAAGCTGTTTTCCTAACACACACACATTGGGAATAGTCGTCTCGCCTCAAGAAAAGCAGTGGTTGTCTCCCCTTGAATTTCTTTCACACTCACACAATATTTTATTAACTAAATCAGTTTTAGGCTCGTCTTATTCAAATATATGTAGAATTGGCGCCCATTCTTACCTCTGAGAAATAACTAGGAAAATGTTATTAGAAAAACCCACGATCCATTCAGAGTTCATATCGTGGCAATCTTTTGAGCTGGAAAGTCATATAAATGCGAATAATGGTATCTTTTATGATAACGTGAAGGCCGATCTCTCACATCTAAGTTTGAAAATCAGTCTGTACCTGTTGCATGATAAAAATCATTATTGGACGATTGAAGATGGTGCTTTTGAAAAGATACTTTTATGAAGAACGTTGGCGAGATCCACCTGTTGTTTACGGAGTCAAATTGGCAGGCAAATTACTACCACTGCTGCCATAAATCTTTTATTGCGATTCTCTACAAGGCATTCGGGGGCCCAAGCGTTCTGGCAGAGACAACACTATGTTTTCAAACCGTGTCATAAATAATGACAGAATGACGGCAAAGCAGTCAAACAGCGCATGATAAGACTGTTTGAAATATTAGTACATTATAACCATTTCATTCTGCTCTTTCGGTGCAAATCATATTGGTTTTATTGGCGAGTTATTACCTGCATCGCTCTCGAAAATGGCTTCTCCGGAGGAGAAATTATAGTGTTGCGCTATTTAGTATTCAACCGCTGCCAAGAATTTTTATCAAAGATGCGAACAGAAAACCACAGGATAGAGTGAGCAGAAACAGTTTATAATCGAGGTAAAAAAATTGTCATTGATGGCAGTCATTATGTAGTCCATAATCCTGGAAATAATTTCCAAACAGCGATGAGCTCTCGGACCGTGTGACTCACATCCATGGTTTCAATTTCACTATTGGTAAATTATAATAACTCTTAACATTTCAACTGACTTGTCTCCATAGAAATGATTCTGACCAAAATAATGGCATTTTAAAAGGAAACATTTTGGCATGAATAACCTCATAAAATTTCAAACTTTCCGCTAGAGGAAATTATAGTAGTTTTTTATGATGAACGTGACTTCCCTTGCGAGTCGTCATACGCTCGTAGGAATTACCAGTATGTATTATTTTGGCTTATTCATTAAATATAATAATATAATATTAGCCTTGCAAGACTGGAATAAAGTACAGCAATTTTTGTATACTTAGAACAGTTTGTTGCATACTCAGAATAATTGCAATACATTCTGTGTCATGATTCTGAAGTAACAGAGCCGAAAAATAGTGATTCTGATGTGAAAACTTCTCTTATTTCTCTCTTTAAACATATCAAGTTTGACCATAATCAGAGTCGACAACCAGAACTGACTTTGGACTAAATTTCACAAAAAAAGTTCTTCATTCCGAAGTATCCGACTTTGGATAACCACGCTCTGGTTACCAATTACCAAGTCACCAATTATCAATATACGAGTTGTCAGAGCATTTCCATCATAGCTCTCTAGATTTGTATCTAATACCGCTTATGCCGGTGCTAGAGGCCGTGTGGTCATGTCATCCAAGTTGCCACATGAACAGGTACAATAAAAGCGTACCTGAGATACAACACATATCACGAATCGTTAGATTCTTGGTATGTGCTTTAGAATAGGTTAACCGGAAGACTACTGTGAAGCCATGTGACTCTGTCAGTATGTCGGCACCTCTTCCCACTTCCCTTATATGTGTTGTAATCAAATGATTATGAAGCGACGCCGGGTCATGGAGCATTGCCTATATGTCCCTAGTCCGGACCTCTATACATCGCTTGCCTGCAGGAAGGATGTGTCGTAATAGGCTAGAGAATTTGTTCTGTTGTGTAGGCAGCTCACATCATAGGCGATGCGATTTTCTCTGCCATGCATTTAACACATCCACGTGAACACCTACATTGAAATCGTGCCTGAGATAAACGCGGTCCATACTCCATGTAAGAATCATGAGCCAATGCATACAATTGCCAATTACAAGCGTCTGGTCGTCATTCATAATTCAGCCGTCTTCCATTAGAGAATATCCGTGTCATTAATCCAAAAATCTATTCCATATTCCGTATAACAGTATTAGCACCAAATCTAAAAAGATAATCATAGTATATATACATAAACATAGGCTAGTTTCTTGCAAGAGAGAAGCGGTCAACAGTTTTCAATGATGCCGGCAAGACATCACGATGTTCCAAAAATATCAAATCCGTATCGCTGATCAGTATTCTCAATCCATAATAATCGTTGTAAAGTCGTAATCTAGAGAATGATGTATCTCAGTCTCGCTTTGATTGTGACTGTTCATATGAGCACCATGAGGATTTTGAAGTATATATGGGTTCATACGGCCCCTAGCCCCGGGTTAAGCGGAATTAGACACAAGTTACGAAACGTAACGCCATAGATCTTGTACGCTACGCTCGTATTTTGCTATCAGCATGCGATATGTATCTGGGAACAAAAATAAGTCTAGACTTGAGCATTTTCAGCTGCACAAAGACTCGGACAATAGCTTCCTACATGAAGTATCTACCAGATAAGCATCGAACAGCCGAGAATCACTTGCTGTCGTCAGAATATTGGTCTGTCTTCACACCGTTCTAGGTTCTCTCCATTACTGCACAGTATCCCATGCTGCTTTATGAGTGATTGACTTTAGTTCAGTTAGTTGCGTTTCTTTTTTTGTCAAAGTTCCTCCAGTGTTCCGGTTTTCCAGCATGGAATGGAATGTCTACACGTAACGTCCCCCATAGTACAGATCAGTGCCCTGCCTCACGAACTATACCTCAGCTGCAGAGATCCCGAGAACTGCTGATGACTGTTAAATGACATCTTCGGATGCTGCTGGTCAGCACGAAGATATGTCGAATACGGATTCCGAAATTTTTAAATAATTGAGTCATATTTATTTATTTTTTGTGCTTGTTGAAATGGGACACATTACACTTGTGTCCTAACAGTAAGGGTTTGTGTGTGCATTGTTTGTTTATTGCCGTTCCCAGTGTCATCGAACACATATCTCAGGTGACGAACTGTCACCTGGATATTTTTTAACTCAAACGAGGGTGGGGGGTGGGTGGGGGATGAATTATTCTGGACTAGCTCCTAGGCTCAACTGTCCAGATTCTGATTACTCCAGATAATCTATATACCGTACAGATTACTCTAGATAAGGAGTAGACAAGGAGCGTTCCAGATACATGCACGTATATATGAGACAAGCTTCCATCCACTGGCGTTATAAGTTTTGCATAAATATCTTCACCAAGTCAATATACGCTTCACCAATTTACTTGTCATTGGAAGGTAATAAAGCCTTCTCGTTACGAGGGTCAATATCTATATCTGCACTAGTCATTAATTTTTCATTCAAAGTTCAGGAAGATAAATAACCATCAACAGTCTATTTTTCCCCCATTTGTTCTCTACTTCAATCGAATGGAGCATTATCACCCAGTCATTAGACAATTTATCCACATTTGATTATTTGCTTGATAAATTGTTGAACCAAAGTACTGGATACTTTATATTCAGATAGGTCACAGGCGTTTTGTTTCCCCATTTGTATTTTTATTTGTTTCGTGACAATCACTAAGAAGGACAATCTATCGATGAATTCTTAAAGGGCAGCAGCTGTCTCTCCACAATAAATCTAGAACCCTCGGTAGAATTAATGGTATTTTGCTCGCATTAGCTGGAAATGAATACATAATTTAAATGCTAGTACATTGTAAGCTCTTTTATTTACTCTCCCATTGGAAAGAGTTTCACGTAGACATTTCCCAGGTTGAGTAAACACTCGGTGTCTTGATGGGAGACAAAACAATTCAACTGTTTCACAATACTATAACTAAATATCCTGACTACAACTATAGAAACACTCGGGTTTGTCCAGTCATGGAACCATTGTAGATTTTCCACGGAGTGACAGAAGCAAAATGTATATTCAGTCACATTTAATGACACTGTTTTCGTATCTCAACGGCGATCCACGTTTAGCTTCTTCACTCCGTATATATCGTTAATGTTATTCGGTCGAAAATCAACATAATGGAAAAATCTAAAAGCTACATAATGGAATATATAAATAAATAAATTTGAGTTTGCGAAGACACTTTTGTGCCCTGGTGGATTGACGAATTACATCTGTTGGTTATTGGTCAATGCAGGCTTATTGCTACAACTCCTTTCTTGAAGATTTTATTGAAATTCTCTGCCAGACATTTGAGGCATATATATGCAATCTGGTAGATGCAATGTTAAGTTTGCCAACCATACCACGGCGAATCCCATTTGTGTGGAACACGAACGTGGTAGTTTTTCTGAGATAAATAAACCATATATCCCGACTATCTGAAAGCTGGAAAAGGTATCAACCCCTTTGTGCACGACCAGACTGCCGGTATCTGGAATAGAAGCAGACCCACATACATTGGCACGCCAGTCTGCGGCTTCAGACCATTTGTATTAGGTACTTTTTATTGACCATTTATTACCCCGGCCTCACTCTTGGTAATGGCTTCTCCTTCGGATAGCTTAGTGTTCCACTTCGGACCAAAATCCTTATCAATGTCAGTGAGATGCCATCTTGACTTGGTGAAATGTGAAACTCGTCTGTTCTAGTCGCGATCGAGAAATCGGCATTGAATAGTCTGCATATAGGCTTCCAGTTATAAATGGTTACGATAATTGCTGCATGTTGCGTCTACATTATGAAAACGAGTGTCGCCAGATCATATCTAGTTGTGATCAACATCAGACAAACCGCCGAAAACCGTTGCCTAGCCGAGAACTCCGATCGAGGATTGCTGTGAAACGCATTCTGATTGGCTGATTTGTCTCGCGTTATTTGGCGAGAACACACGAGTTGTTCATAGCGCCAGTATCAGATGTATATTTTTATGTAATTGTGGGGCAGTGGGGGTAAGGGTTCTTGAATGACAGCATCTAAAAGTAGTGTATCTATGCAAAATCGTGGATTTCGAGGTGAAAGCAGCACGTCTGTATCTCTGTAAATATTTGACGCCTGTCCCGGCCCAAAATAAACTGTACACCAATATATTGGCCGTGCCAATAAGTAGTTGTTGTCCAAAGACGGTTTGGGTTTTCGACAGGCTCCACATGGCTTCCCACTTCCCTTATATGCGTTGTAATTTTTACCTGTATATGGCGAGATTCTGCTTGTGGACGTTTCGTCCCCGAGGCCCGCCCCCTGTACAGACCTTTTGGTCTTTGATATATGTTGGCATTGTGGGAAGTTGATGCTGGGTCGACATCGGGCCTTACAGACTAGTCTTTTGTGTTAAATGCCGTCATTTTCATCTGACGACGATACAGCTCACCAATCCCCAGTATACGAGTTGTCACAGCGACACAGTTCACCAATTACCAATATACGAGTTGTCAGAGCATTTCCATCATAGCTCTCTAGATTTGTATCTAATACCGCTTATGCCGATGCTAGGGGCCGTGTGGTCATGTCATTCAAGTTGCCACATGAACAGGTACAATAAAATCGTACCTGAGATACAACACATATAACGGATCGTTAGATTCTTGGTATGTGCTTTAGAATAGGTTAACCAGAAGACTATACTGTGAAGTCATGCGGCTCTGTCAGTATGTCGGCACCTCTTCCCACTCCCCTTATGTGCGTTGTAATTCATATGTTTACAGGAAGAAAAGAGTGCCGCATTCACATAGAAATAAACTTATTTTCACAAATACATTATCCGATACGTAAAGATGCAGTTATTCGAGAACTCTAAGAATCAGAGCACAGGAATTACCCAGAGCATACGAAAAGATAGATTAATTTATGCTAACAAAAAATGTCTTCCATACGTAATATTTCATTTGGCACTTAAATTGACGGTCAAAGTTTCGCTAAACAGCGCCAGGTCATTTCTCCTTTACAGTTTAGCTATATATTCAACAACGTGACAACTAACAATGACATGTCGTTTTTGATTTGGAAATAGACGTCATATGATATTTAGTAGACAGAATTCTCTCTTCAAAAACTGAAAGAATCCTATAATCAAGCTGCCTTCTTAATATTTAACATATTCACGCTCTGCTACCAATTGAGACGAATATGGCAGGACAGCGGTAAATGGTATAGACAATTCCACGGCAGTCATACATTTGGTCACTTGACCTAATGATGGAATGTCCGGATATGTGTCAATGTAGAAGAGTCGAACTCTGAATAGAAGGACCGTACTCCATATGTATCGTATTTTACCTGCGGCACGCAGGTCTACGGGAGGCTCGCGTTGTTGTTGTTGTTGTTGTTCTTGTTGTTCTTCTTCTTGTGACTTTTTGAAATGCGCATGCGCTAAGAGAGTGTGATCTCTGCCACACTTTTCTTTTCAACCTCCAATCTCACATGACAACACTGTCTTCAAGCGCGTTTGAATTCATTTGCAACTATATTCGGTGGAATTAATTATTGCTTCGTTAATTTCCGGATTGGATTTATTATACATGAGAATAGTGTGATTAACGTCAAAGGAACTAGGCTACGAAGTAGGGTAGGCATTAGAACTCGCTTGGACCCCCAGTTGAAATCCTGCCAATATTAAGATGGGCACGGCCCAAGTTAGAATCACCAGTGATTTTAATCAAAAATCACCAGAAATTTTCACCAAAAGTAGGTCAGCTCGAAACATGCTGGCAGCAATCCCCTAATGCACCTTCATGCCCAGTGTGAATAACGTCACAGGACGTAAGAAGTAGGGTAGGAATACTTTCCCCATCACTCTTTGCTATTTACATACACGAACTTGATGTAGCTCTCTCAGAGGCCAATGTAGGCTGTAACCTTGCTGGTGTATTTATGAACCATCTTATTTATGCTCATGACTTATGTCTCATTTGCCCATCGGCCAAAGCTCTGCAGGCTCTTTTACAAATATGCGAAACCTACTCTATTTCTCATGACATTCTTTTTAACACTAAGAAAAGCGTTTGTGTTGGTGTTAAACCAAAACGCTATAAGAACTTCAGACCCCCTGTATTACTCTTGTGTGGTAATCGCTTAGACTATGTTAATTCTTATATATACTTAGGACATGTTATTACTGAAGATCTTTCCGATGATCAGGATATCGAATGTCAGAAACGTAAACTATGCATCAGGGTCAATGTTCTCTTAAGAAAGTTCACAGCATGTACCGAACTTGTAAAAAAGGGTTTGTTTCGTTCATACTGCTGCAATATTTACTGCTGTCAGCTTTGGTGCCCTTACAGCAAGAAAGGTCTCAACAAATTGAGAGTTACTTACAACAACTCGTTCAGGTGGCTCATGTGTTATAGACGTGACTGTAGCGCAAGCTACATGTTTGTGATCAATCGCATCCCGTCTTTTGGCGAGTTAATACGAAAGTCCGTTTTTCGGTTCAAGCAAAGGCTAACTGATTGTGACAAAGTTATAATTTGTAGATTGCTTAACTGTGATGTTTATTTCTCGTCAAAGCTAGAAGCCCAATGGTCTGAAATTTTGCACTAGTACTCTTATCCACATGTAAATAACTTTGGTGTAATCTGTATGGACGCCCGTTCAGTCTGAAATAAAACTATTATTATTATTATTATTATTAGGACTCTGACGCACGCTGAACTAATGGACCCCCAGTTGAAATCCTGCCTATATTAA
>JAVTVY010049761.1:0-24074 GCA_036873755.1 Hanleya hanleyi | reverse complement strand
AAGTATTTTAGCAACATTTGTTCCTGAATAATCTTGTTTCGATTGTTTTTAGTAGCAACTGTTGATCTTTGACCTTTAATTCTCAAATGAGGTGACCATGACCTCAAATCGTCAAAATAAGGTCGGAATCTAATTCTCCGATGCCGCAAAGCCATATGGTATTAGTTGTGATTCTAGCCCTTTTGGTGTTTCCTATAATTGACTTCCGGTTGATCTCTGTGTCGGGTGACCTCTGTCGTGAACATCACATGCAATATTGCCTCAAATTGTCAAAATATGGCCAGGTTCGGGTTACTCAACCCCGAAAATCGATAAAATGAGTTAGTTTGTATATCTCGACTAAAAACCACTAAAAATGACGACTTTCACCCCAAAATGACCTTTAGGGTGACCTTGCCCTCAAATCGTTGAAATAAGATCAGAATCAGATTCCCCGACTCCGATAACCACTAAAAAGTTGTATTATTCATGATTCTAGTCAATTTATTGTTTTAAATACGATTGACCTCTAACCCGGGTGGCGGCCATAATGAATGTGCCAATATTGCGGCCCCAGGGGGCGACTACCTTGGCGCCCGTCAACAATCGAAAAGGCATTGTATGGGCGACATATGGGCCAAATTTGGTGCTTTTGGAAGAATCTGAACCAAACAGTCCCTTTTATGCCCTAGCATCCCGGACTATATATTATTCTTTATTTCTGTCGCTATATAGCTGAGTCTCCGAAATTCATTGTCCTATTTTTTCCATGATATCATAGGATTATAATACAAGCGTCTAGTCCGTCATTCAATATTCCGCCGTCGTCCATTACAGAATTTCCGCTATGCATATCTCATCCGTGGTCATTACTTAACCCTATCTGGCCTGGGCGATTTGGGGTGTACCGCAGCCTGGGGGGGGGGAGGTGTGGTAAGTGCCCCCCTATATATTTTCGCTATGGCAAAGGCTAAAGGACTGAAACTTACACACTATATCTTTGGGTCAAGCTCTACACGAAAATGTAAAAAAATCAAAGATGGCCGGCATGATGACGTCACTGTGACGTCATTTTCAAACAGAGCATTTTCGGACGATTTTTCTATCAAAATCTTCAATTTTTTTATTTTTGTTTCTTCTTCGCAAAAACTGCATGATAAATTAGTAAATAATAATCTCATATGAAATAAAATAAGTTTTACCCACTTTTCCGTACAGAAAAGCAAAAATTTTGAAGAAATATGACGCAAACATCACTTTTTATGGTACCCCACATGGCCGCCATTTTGAATTTACCCATGATCTTCCGTTGGTGAGGTTATGTCCTCCATATAATAACCTATAACGTCACGAAGTTTCAGCTCTCCATTTTTTGGTGTTCCGGAGATATCGCAGAAAGTTTGGTAGGGGGGGCATTTTGCCCCCACCCCCCTCCTCCAGGCCTGGTAGGGGGAACAAATCAGAGGGTGTTTTTTGGTGATGCTAAGACATATGGTTTCAGTAAAATGCATAGAATCGCGTTGAATCAACATGCTGAATTTTTGCGTAATTTTTTAAGAAATTTGGCGAAAACATCACTTTTCTGGTATCCCCACATGGCCGCCATTTTGAATTTGCTCATGATCCTTTGCTCGTGAGGTTATGCAAATAGCATCAAAATGACCCCAGTATGATAATCTAAAAAGTCACGGAGTTTTAGCTCTCCATTTTTTGGCGTTCCGGAGATATCGCAGAAAGTTTGGTGGGGGGGCATTTTGGCCCCCCGCCCCCAGGCCTGGTAGGGTTAATTGGAGAAGGGAGGAAGGGGGAACACATCAGGGGGTGTTTTTTGGTGTTGCAAAGATATATGGTTTCAGTAAAATGCATAGAATCGCGTTGAATCAACATGCTGAATTTTTGCGTAATTTTTTAAGAAATTTGGCGAAAACATCCCTTTTCTGTTATCCCCACATGGCCGCCATTTTGAATTTACTCATGATCATCTGCTCGGGGGGGGTCATGCAAATAGGCTCAAAATGACCCCAGTATGATAATCTAAAAAGTCAAGGAGTTTTAGCTCTCATTTGTTTGTCTTTCTGGAGATACGAACAAAAAAACAACGGGGGGTGTGGGGGGGGGGGGGCGCGGAAAGTGCCCCCCCCCCAGGCCAGGTAAGTTTAATAAGCTTTAGGGCTCATTCAGCGACACGCCGGGGGAAATAAAGAAGAAGTGGCAACATAGAAAGTATCGTATTAACCCTAAACCCCGTCTCCCTCTCATATCAAACTTTCTCCCCTATCTCCGGAATGACAAAAAATGAAAGCTGACCTCCGCGACTTTTTAGTTTATCATATTGGAATCATTCTGGGCCTATTTGCATAACCCCTCAGAGTAGAAGATCATGGGTAAATTCAAGATGGCGGCCATGTGGGGTACCTGAAAAGTGATGTTTTCGTCATTTTTCTTCAAAATCCCTATTAATTTATTTGCAAAGTTAGTTTTGGCAAGGAACATATATAAAAAAATATCTGACAGAACAATCGGCCAAAATATGCCTGTATTGGCGATGACGTCATTGTGACGTCATCAAATCGATCATCTTGTTTTTGTACATTTTCTGGTAGAGTTTGACTCACGGGTAAGGTGTGGTAAGTTTCAGCTCCCTAGCTCAATGGGCAAGAAAAAAACAATTAAGAGGAGGGGGCGCAATGCCCCTCCCCCCTAGGCCTGGACAGGTCCAAAAAGCCCACGCCAGATTAATATTGTGCCAAATTCTATGACGTTTTTCTCATTAACGTATCAGATAATAGAAGGCCAAACTGAATAACATGGCAGAACATTTAACAGAGAAAAAGAGCAAAAACTGTCGAAGAGACCTCACTTCGAACAAGTTAAATATCTCAACCCAATTTAAATCTACTGGAAAGATTCAGTTGAATCATCTCATGAACATTACATGCGAAATTGATCCTGTCATCAGCTAACAAGATAATACATCAACTGGTAATTCACGGTTATGAAATACCTTGAGTGGCATTTTGGTTGAATCTTCTGCCAGTCCAATCTCATCCAACACGGCAACTGAGGCAAACTTGTCTAAATCTTTGCCTTTCTGAAATTGGGCACACTGGCGGAACGTTCCCACAATACCATCTGCTGTAGAAATGGGACTGCATTGGAATGACACCATTTGGACCTGAAATTTATGAATACAAAAACAACTAAATAAATATAAGTAAATAGCATATAGCGTTCTTAACATATTGCCACATGCAAAAAGATAACGAAGAAAGAAAAAGGCAAAGAAAGTGACGAAGTAAATCTTCATCTGTGCTATTATATCAAAGTTTTCTATCCAGTTAAACAGAAAGTTCATGAACGGACCTCTTCCCCAGCATGTTTTGCTATATTAGTAAATGAATGGTTTTCATTTCCCAACAATTTAAACTGACTGTAGATGTTTGATATCAACCAGGGAAAACCACTCTTAATGCCAGTTGGTAATTGAAAACTACTGGCTTGACAATCAATTGCTGACATGGGGATATAATTAGAAAATCACCATGTGAATAGCTACATATTTGGTATTTTCTACACACGCAAGTTACCCACCGGTGAACACATTGTGACCAGAGCGGTATGGTACCGTAGCGGTGACTGTGTCTTCGCCATAACGGTCCCGTGGCGGTACCAGAGCTGGTCCCGTTACGGTGAAGAAGTAGTTATCTGTATGGTACTATCTGTATGGAGGCCATTATCACAATATTGTCAAAAATGACAGTTTCACTCTCTGCTGAACTTTATGATCAGTATCATGAATAATTGTATTATTTCTGCGCAACACTCCCGGAAATTATTGGGCTTGCATTACTGATTTTTGTTTATCTATTTCATCATGATGAAAGCACACTTTCAGTATAGACGTCTAACAATTTTTAAATGGGGGTACAGATAGTAAAACACCATGTGAATAGTACTTGAACTTATGGCTTGTTTGGCATTTTTCGAAAGTTTGTATAATGTACTACCTTACTATATCATATTTAAACATACTTGAGGCGATTTCGACGTCATAATAGAAGCTTTTCCTCTTGTTAACATCTTAAATAGTTGGAGATTTATTTCTTTTATTTTGCCTTCTCTGTAATGCGTCTAGTGACTCAGTTTGTGCTTTCAGTTAAATTTTGATCTCCAAAAAGTGTGAATTTTATTAAGCTTTCCAGTCTGAAGTATATTCAAGCTAATAAAAGAAACCGGAGGAATTGCCCCTGCGTCATTTACATCTGACGACGATACAGCTCACCAATCTCCAATGTACGAATTGTCACAGCGAAACAGCTCACCAATTACCAGTATATGGGTTGTCAGAGCATTTTCATCATAGCTCTCTAGATTTGTATATAATACCTCTTATGCCGGTGCTAGGGGCCGTTTGGTCATATCATTCAAGTTGCCACATGAACAGGTACAATAAAAGCGTACCTGAGATACAACACATATCACGAATCGTTAGATTCTTGGTATGTGCTTTAGAATAGGTTAACCAGAAGACTATTCTGTGAAGTCATGTGACGCAGTCAGTATGTCGGCACCTCTTCCCAATTCCCTTATATGTGTTGTAATTTTTACATGTATATGGCGAGATTCTGCTGGTGGACGTTTAGTCCCCAAGGCCCGCCTCCCTGTACAGACCTTTTGGTCTTTGATATATGTTGGCATTTGTGGGAAGTTGATGCTGGGTCGACATCGGGCGTTACAGACTAGTCTTATATGTTAAATGCCGTCATTTACATCTGACGACGATACAGCTCACCAATCTCCAATGTACGAGTTGTCACAGCGAAACAGCTCACCAATTACCAGTATATGAGTTGTCAGAGCATTTCCATCATAGCTCTCTAGATTTGTATCTAATACCGCTTATGCCGGTGCTAGGGGCCGTGTGGTCATATCATCCAAGTTGCCACATGAACAGGTACAATAAAAGCGTACCTGAGATACAACACATATCACGAATCGTTAGATTCTTGGTATGTGCTTTAGAATAGGTTAACCAGAAGACTATTCTGTGAAGTCATGTGACGCAGTCAGTGTGTCGGCACCTCTTCCCACTTCCCTTATATGTGCTGTAATTTGACCATTCGCCTCTTTCAGTGCACATGTGCCCAGACTTTAGAAAACAATAGAACATTTTTACTTCTTTATTTAGCTTAGTCTCTGCAAAAGTCCTTCGAACTGACGATGAAGCTGTAATTATCGTCACAGCGTGTGAATCAGTTTTAAATATGCCTGGAGATCTAACGCTTTTGAATAAGGACTAAGCATTCTAGATAAGACAATGGATAAATCAAATGGCAATAGAGAACCACGTCGTTCCTACAAAAATGTCCACACTTATATAGCGATGAAATGTTTTACCTGTTTAAACAGTTTGAACAGTTCTCCATGAGACGCCGTGCCCTGCATAGCATCGGCAACGATTGTCTTGGCCAAGGACTTTGAACTCCCTGGCTTTCCCACCAAAAAAAGCGGCAGCTTCAGCTCAATACACACCACCATCATGATGACATTCTCCTTCAAAGCCTGGTTCCTGGCAATTTTTTCGCCAAGCTGCATGTGGTCCAGAAACACTTCTTGGCACCTGGAGAAATTATTATTTTCAGCAGGCGTTTATCGCGCACAAGTTCAACGAGGAAGGCATAAATACGAATCACGCTAATCTGACAAGGAATAAATACCGGATAAAACAAAAATGTTTATTCCACCAGTTGAGGTTATAACCATCGTTATTGTGGTGTGATTAGAAATATCGGCGCCACCTATAGGTGGATTGACAAAAACAAACAATCATATTGCGGGGGCTAAAAAACTGAAATATTTGCGTATGTAATACATGAACGCTCCATTTTCAAGTTATTGGAGCGTTTTCGAAAGTGACAACAAACATAATCAGACTAGTTTCCCTTTAACTAATAGACAAATGAATTCCCTTTACGAGAAGTCGGGCTACTTTCTATTTGTTGTTGTTGTTGTTGTTCCCCCTCCCCCTTCCCCGCCTTATGCAAACCCTCAACACATACCCGCACCCACGCACACATACACACACACACACATAGTGCGGACAGCCACGCCGAAGTAACTAAGCACAAGTTATATCCAACCACCAAGAAACCGATTCGCATAAGTCAAAACAATGAAGCAAACATACCAGTTGATTTCTTTCAGTATCTGTTCTTCACCTCCCGGAAGTGGCACGGGTTCCAGGAAAAACTGGGCTACATGTTTTCTGTAATCACCCCTGTTACTCAAGCAGGCGTGGTAGCAAGCACCCAACGCAAGCACAAGAGCCCGGGTTAATGGACTACAATGGATGGGCTGAAATATTAAGTTATTTTCACATTTACGTCCATGTCTCAATTCGCGAGGTAACAGAGTATATTAGAATAAACACGTATGTTGTGTAGGACTCCATTAGACCAGGGGCCAGGATAGGGTTTTGATGAAATTGTTCACCACATCGGCAAGATAATTTCCATCTATGTCATGACTTTCTATGACTATAGAGGGTATTATCAAGGGTGGATGTAGAGTTCCAAAGAGTTGCAGTTTTTCTCTTAGTGGACGATATGTTCCACTACAGACATTCATTCTACATTGCCAAAATGTGGGTAGGTGTATTTTAATCGCCATAGCTTTTTGCTATTGGTCTAATCTGCCTAAAGTCTACGATATATTAATCATCAATAATAACAGAGTTATATATCTCTCAAGATTTATTCATATCATTGCATATTTACTTTCCGCATTCAGTATCATTGCTAAACAGTTTCATGTTGATTTGTCAGCTTGTTTAAGTAACCTATCTACTGAAGCTTCATCCATAAAGTACGAAACAACCTTTGATCTTATTCAAAATGCACACTCGCCAAGGAAATATTCAACGCATTTCTAATTAATTTGAACGACTCGATACGAAGTGAATTTCAAATTTTTGAAAGAGCACTTGAAGCAGTTCTGAATCCCATTATCTGTAGGAGAGGGGACATTGGATCACAGCTCAGGGAAAACTGAGCCCAAGATGATGAGTTTGGATGTGAAACATTGGATGTTGAGAATTGTGCACTCACGAGGTTCAGATAAATGCCCAGAATAATAAAACGATTCCTTCATTGACTGACATCTAGTCCTTGTCATATTCCTTTCATCTCTGATTATTAGTTCACGATTTTATATTCCAAAAACGATTAAAACGGAAACTTTGTTGCATTTAGCCTTGATTGTGACAAGTATATTCATCATTATGCTCAGAATCTGATAACAATCTGCACAAGGCAAGTCATTTGACCTCAACATGATTGTCAATTTAATTAATTTTTTTAACTGATTTTTTGGATGTAAACAGACTCCATTCTTGAAGCATCAATACTAACCTTCTGTCCACAATTACTGTCTACCAGCTGCTGACTGCGCATGTCTGTAAGAAATCGGACTTATACGTTTCGAAATTCTGCTGATTGGTAGCTCAATATCGAATTATGAACGTGAAAAGAGTTAAGCGAATAACTCGATTATTTCCTAAAATGTATGAATGATGGAAATTATTCTTCTAGTTTGGAGTTTGTCTTCTTGAAAGCCAAAGGCGGTTACGCTGTGTGTGGGGGAGGGGGGTCAGGTCTGATAATATCAGAAGGGCAGGCTCATGCCAAGTTAAAACGAAGCTAGATGTGTATTTGAGTCCCGCAAAACGCTCCTAATTAGACGTGATCCGTACGTCTGGACTTAGACGTGTAATCCTGGATCTTTTGCACGAAGTATAGTAGAAATCTGTTCAAAATAAAGTTTCCGGTATGATGTATTGTAGCGAGATTTTAATGTTCGCATTTAACAAAAATAGTTATATTAAAGAACAGTTGCTTTGCGAATATTACTTCTGTTTAAAGGGGATTTTCAACTACCACATTTGGGTAACTCCAGCAGATAATCCACTCTATACTCAAACTACTGATCTGCCACGCATGAGTGACATATCACGTCACTGTGTTCTTCTGTGATTAGCACAGCTCTTTTTAATGCATTATCCACGTGATCAGTCTGGGGAGGTACTTTAGGTCACCAACTTAATAATCAGCTGGCCAGCCCGTCGATGATTGTATTCAACAGTCATGTTCACTCAATCCTACCTGCTATTAATCTTATGACGTGGTACACTTGAATTGTGTGATATCATACGGTCAAGATACAAGAACACTAGCTTTTACTCATACTGACCAATTCAGAACATTGGCTAATGTTAAGACACACTGAATCAATAACCATATAAATGTAATTATATCCATATATCTTTGCGGAAGGGAGCATTTGATTTCTATCACTAATTCTGATATAGCCCCTATTCGTTGTCAACGATTGAAATGAAAAATAAAAATGCTGACAGGAGGTTACTCTGCCAATAGTGCGGAGCAGTCGGAAATGAAGTTTAGGTAGATTACACACTATTTAAGGTGGATCTTTAATTACATATACACCCGTCTTTCAGAGGGTTCATCTTTTGTTCAATTGACCCTCGAATATTACCTCCATGTGATCTCATACAACTGGAATGCAAAAACAAGCATCCGGAAAACAATATTTTGTTCAAGTAGGTATTTGGATACGACCCATGAATGATGTCATACATTGAGATACAAAAACAAATCATGATGGTACATAACTGTGGCATATATACTAAATACAATATAATAAATTTCATACACTTACAGCTATTAATAATGAATATGTGTCAATTTATTCGTACATGCCCCCTTTTTCAATTGGGTGATCTTTTTGTTCAAATAGCATTTGAGTTTTACCCCCCAATTGTTCCATAGGATACGAATACAACTACGACCTTAGGTATTGAAAAACTGCGCTAGGTAGAACAATAAATGATGATGCTTAGATAGATGGGATCAGTGCTAAGAGATATATAGCAATTAAAATACATATACCTCTTTTTTGGAACGGAGTATTTTTTTTAGTTGACATTGGATATGGTATGGATTATATTTGGTATGACTGGATTACATCAATAAATCATGATATTATATAACTCTGCCTATATTGATGAGTAATATGTACTACAGCTTAGATCGATCGGGCTATGAATAAGATTGACTGGGTTGTTTAAAATCACCTACCCCATTTTTCTGTGGAACAAAACGATTATCTGTAGGGTATCATTTCGGCAGCAATAAAGAAATCTAACCCACTTCGTAACTCCCTGGGTGATACCCGCAATGGTCAAAGAAAGTCCTGGTATGGATGAAAATTATCTTTTCGAAGAGTAGAAACGGCAATTCTACTGGGCTGCGTAGAGATGTGTTCGAACGACTGAGGGTCCATTCCTGGTCCCAATGGCCTGCGGAGTATCTCGTCTGGAAGCCCTCGTTGTGTAGACTATGATGAGTGTGGAATTAGTCGGTAATGACGCATAGGCAATCAAGCAGTAAGGTGAAATAGGACGTTTTAGGGATAGGCAAGGGTGTGTTTGAGCAGTTCAGCGTCCATTCGTAGTTTCAATGGAGCCTGTAGGGTGTCATATTTAGACTCTCTGTGAGTTGACTACGACTGGGATTGTTTTGGACGGAATTATCGTCGCGGTACACCTGTAGACTAGGTGATTTATCACAGGAATTTACCTGATGGTGCGCAGGCGAAGTCGAGAAGCAATAATTAGGACATATTGAGGGGTATGTGCAGGATGGTGTAGTTTAGACCCCATGTGTCCAGATATGGCGTACAGGGTACCGTCTTGAATCCCTTGGAATGTAAACTACGCGAAGGTGATGTCTGGATGTTCATGCCCTTTTGAGTGCGCCCTTAGTTCATCGTCAGGAATTTTCAGGACTACATCATATATGACGTATTTTGACCCTGCTTTGCCCCTAGATCTCGTCATGTTTACCCCTACACGGCCATTGTTCTCCACGCCTCGAATGTTCATACGCACCATAACTTAATTCCACGTCAAAACAGCCACAGTTCGATGTCACCCAATATGACACTGTGTATGGAATGAACCCTTTTTCGAACAAACATACCATGCGCACCTCAAAAATGCCCTCTTTGGCTTCTACTTCTCGACTGCGCATGCGAGCCATATAGTCATTTCAATTTTATTTGGGGCAAAATATTTACAAATTGTAAGCATTACAACGTGCCAATGGCTTGGTTCTTAAAATATCTCCATGCAAATCCATTTATCAGTTGTTGGCGGGAAATCTAATACAACTTAGCGGTAAATTATGGGGGTCGTTTCGGGTTAATAAATAATCACCTCCTGTGTCTGCAGGCCGAAGTATGTGCACTATAGCAAACTTTAGTAGATATAAATATCAAAAAGCCAGAACAGAAGTTAAATATTTGTGTGGAAATATTGTAATAAGTTGCTCAATGCCAAAGAGCATAAATATTTTGAAAAATAGCTCCCTAATCCGAATGTCCGTATCTTTACAATTTTTGAAGTATTACCTTTATATTAGTAGGTATATATGTCTATCTGTTGATGGTTTGACCACTGCAATATTATTGAAATCTGGCTATTTGTAGGTCACAAACCATCAATGATTTATTGTAATCTAAGAATAAATTCAAGACTTGACATCCAGTAAAATTTGATTGGTCGTTATGGCGAGAAATGGTTTGCGAATATTTTAAGATGTTTCTATGATATTCAACACGAAACAGTATCCAGGCAACCTTTTGAAATTATAATATGGAAAAGTTTGATTGCTCACCGCCCATAGTTGCTGTGGTTGTTTCGGGTGGAATGACCTAATTTCTGGCAGCCGTATCTCGAAAACATGGTGGCGAATGTATGCTGAACTTTTCATATGTTTGAGCGGACAGTGGCGTGACGGATCATTTGTGTCGACGAATATTAGGGAATATAGTTTTGTTAAGATGTGCGCAGCCGATTTACAACATATTTAGTAGGGTTGTTTTATTGTTTTTTGACCTGTCAGTTCATGTGGATTGGGTAGATAGTAACACGTCTGAGATCATGAAAATCACTCCGCACATTGATCAAAGCTGCCGTAATGTCTATTACAAATGAATAAATTTAGCGGAGTAGAGATTGATATGTCAAGAAAATTCGTATTTGTGTTTGGTATCAGACAATTAAATATACTTGTATCTTGTATTTCTAGAGATATACTGCAGCATAATCTGTGCAGCATGTGAGCGTATTATTTCAAGTGATTACACTCAGAAGCAATGATTATACAGCATTTGACTGAACCGCTACCCACGTGGCTGTCTGTGTAGCATACACACATACTATGCTGGTAGTAAATATATTATAGTATATAAAACAAACTTTACACCTCAAGATGCCGAGAGCCCCTGATTTTGATTCTAGGGATCATGCATGATCTCAAGGGGAAGGGTTCGTTGAGTAGACTAGGACTGGGTAGGTTTGTAAAGGAAATTATGTCATGATGCTCATGCGCAGTCCAGGAGTATTAGCGAAAGCGGGCACTGTTGGAGCTCAGAGGAAAGTCTTTGAGCGATACTGGGGCCCATGTGTGATCCCAAGGGGTCATGCAATGTTTCATATTGAAGCCCTCGTGGAGTAGACATTTGGGCAGGAATTGACGTCATGGCGGACATGCGCAGTCGAGGTGTATTAGCGGAGTAGGCATATTGGGGTGCGCAGGTGCATGTCTGAGGTGATGTCACACACAGGAGTTGGCCATTGGTCGTTGAACCATGATGAAAGTGACGTCATCGCAGATACAGACTTCCTCTCATGCATGTGATCTCACATGGTGGTACCGCCGGTACCTATATTTTACGAGTGATGTCATCGCAGGAAATGACGCCATCACCGGTAGTGACTGGGATTTTCTCTTGTAGGAAAATGTCGAGTGTTTTGTATTATTATTTTTACTTCGTACTTATTTGAAATTGATGCTAACTACCATACAGGAGAAAATCTTTTGAATATTGTTGCAGATATTCTTATATGGACGACGGTTGAATATTGAATGTCGTTTCGAATGGCTGATATTATTTCCTGGGACATATTTTCCTTTCACACTTGACAAATAATTCGTTGTGACGGACAATCATTCGTTGGGCGGAATCTCATTTATCTATGCTGTATAAGTATTTATTATACTAAAGGTCGGACCATCCTTCATATATGCTGGACAATTACATTTTGCGCTTAAAGATGTAATCAGCCTCAAAATCGATGAATTTTGTAAACTCTCCCCTTCTGTTGTTTTCAGCATCGAAGTTTGCTGAAGCATCATAGGTATTATATTTGATGATAGTGGGATTGCCATACAGACCGAATGCGAGAATATCTTGCCAGAGAAATTTGAAACTCTGTCCGTTTCGACGGGTTTTCTGTTTCGCCATTGAATATGTGCTGTGCGCGGAGAGGAAAATGACGTCACTGCGTGGCGTGTGAGTGACGTAGCGACGCTCGTGAATCTGAACGCTGAATAGCTTCAGCCATGAGATAACGCAATGGTTTGTGTCTAAGCTTCGGTAGAGTGGCACAGCACTTTAAATTATATGCGCAGATTTGCATCAGATAATTACTGGTTCGTTGACTTTTAGAATGCTAAGCCATTCCACAAATATATTTCCGTCGTTTTCGGTCAAGGTTAACAATCTGCCGCTGGTGTATCGATATAAATGATGTTAGTCAACGATTACGGTCGTATCTTATCTCAAAGTGTAATAGTTTAGCTGGCTGATGTGAGGAATTAAACAGACTAAATATAAGTGACGGTACCGGTGAACGATTATCTCGGTCAAGAAGAACGAATATCCCAGATGGGCTGAAAAATCTCCAATATGGCCCTTTGCATCAAGTTTTTTCACATGGAAGTAAAGTTGTCGTGCGAGTGACAGTCGATTCTCCTTCAGGCTATAATGATGCTCGGAATTTTCATAGATAACTAGAAGTGCGTCAATATTTAACATACAACCCCAAATGCATGACTTAACACGAAGCACCAGAGGTGCTACAACCCCTCAGCCCCTTAACAGTCCAAACCAAGATGGGTTTTTTTATGGGTGCTGGCGTTTGGATGCACAGCATGGAGTTATGGCATGCAAAATGCAAACCCAAACTACAACTCATGGCATGGTATCTGCATACAAAATTTGATAAGCATGCGATGTGCAGTTCTTAATTTATTGTCCGGAAACCAGATTTAGATTTTCCATCAGGTGGTGGCACCTGTAAGCGTAAGTGGGCGAAACACAATTCAAAGGGACATTCATAGCATGGTATATAAATACCAAATTTGAAAAGAATCCGATGAAGTTTTTTAGTTATTGCCTGGAAATGCATATAGTTTTTTACCACCGCTCTGGTGTGGCCACCTGTTGGCAAAAGTAGTCAAATTGCAATCCCAGGCTGCATCTCATGGCATGGTATAATCATACAAATTTGAAGGGGGAGGGGGTATTTGGCTTAATGTCACACTCAAGGTTGTTTCAGTCATATGGTGACAGTCAGTTTGGTTGGTGGAGCCCAGAGCCCAGAAACGAATTTCAGAAGGACAGACATATGAACAGAGGGATGCACTGACACACGGACAGATGGACAATCGGAATCCAGTATATCATATACTATGTACAGGGATGTGAAAAGTGACAAAATATCCACATACATGTATCTGTAGAAAAAAAATATGTGAAGTTGTGATCTTATTGCTCTGGCCGGATGGG
Source organism: Hanleya hanleyi (assembly GCA_036873755.1). NCBI lineage: Eukaryota > Metazoa > Mollusca > Polyplacophora > Lepidopleurida > Hanleyidae > Hanleya > Hanleya hanleyi. Next base: position 10,382 of record JAVTVY010049761.1, on the reverse strand, counting down.
GCTTTTGTCAATTGGGGCTTTTGTCCACGTTTTTTTCTGTTCGGTGGGGCTTTTGTGCAAATCCCAAAACGAATGCTGTATTGTTCTCATATAAATTCGTTCATCATTTTCGTAGAATAGCTTTCATTTATCGGATGGCGAGGACACACATTGTTGTTGTAATACAATTTATTGTTGCTGTAATACAATTACTTTCATTATCAAGTTGGATAGATTCATTTCATGCACACTTAATACATCTTGAAGCTGTTTCATACATTTATTCAGGAGATATAGCAGGTAAACATTGGATTTATTCAGCGTATCATTCGAAAATAAGGCCTCTGTGTATTATAAAGTTAGATATGTAAGGTACTCTGCTGATAGTGGCACAAATGTATACCAAATGTATACCAAACTACTATTTATAAGTGTTTCCTAGGCATGGAAATTTCACAAATTGCAACTGAAGCATAATTAATTAAGCAAACTCAGTAATTGGTAAATGGTAATTCACGAGCAGAGAAGGTTGTGGAGAAATAAACTGTAGATTTAAACTTCCATTACAGTTTCCAGCAAATTACAGCTATGTGGTTATCTCCCCTTGTCCACTACCCTGCAGAAAAAGTTTAGGTGCATGTAATATGTAGATTTATGTAGATCAGGGAAACGCTTGCAACGTTCCATGAATATTTTGGAAGTAGCATATAAAGAAAACAATTCTGAACACAGGGAATTCATTGTGTAAATGATTTCACCAACACTAGATTTTAGAAACTTACCACATGAAGGCCCATAATGCGCAATGTTGGAATTAAACCATGATACAGTTGGACAGAAAAGTGGACAGACAGACAGACAGATGAGGACCTGAACAACGAAACATACAAAAGGCACATCTACAGATTACTTTTTTATATTGGACAGAAGTCCGGAGAAAAGAAGACGGACAGACGGACGGATGGACAGACAGACGGACGGACAGACGGGGTGACAATAATACCCCTGAGCCCAATCGGGCTGAGGGGTAAACATATACTACGCAATTCGCTTATTATGTCAATCACTGTATAGAATCACAGTAAACGGTAGTTTACATTGGAAGTTTTGTGTTGAACTGGGTGCGTTGCCTTTCTAGCTGTAGCGATAACGCTTACCCAGTAACCCCGGCGCGATAATCCTAATACGAGGACCCTGGAGTGATAGCAGCGCGATTGCTACGCGATAGTCAAACGACAACTGTGCGATAGGACAACGGTAGCAGCGCATTAGGTAATACGCTAAATTGCTTTTTGTATAACGACCTGCACTGTATATGTAAAAGATTGCAATAATGCATACGACTACATTAAGAATGTTTCTTCTATCTAGAACCAAAACCTCACAGAAGTCTATTTTCAGAAGGAAAATTTAAATTTATTCCAGTGATTATATTATGGGAGTTTCAGTATCAATCTCTGGAAGACAAATCGGAGAAGGATAGCTAGCACAAAAAATGGCAAATTTTGTAGTTTTTCCGTAATGCGATGTATGGTACTCCATGGAAATTTCCTTCTCACGTAATTGAAATACGACAGTTCTACATTATCTACATATGGATTTGCAACAACTAGAATGAAAACGTGTTTGATGCTGAATTCACACAATACCTCGTTATCTGCTGCGTCACCCATTGCTTGGGAAGCTTCGTCGCATTTCCTATCGATCAGCTCAAACAGACTGGCAGCTGTTCCTTGACCCAGGAACCATGACATCACTCTCAGCGTTCGCTCCACATCTCGCAAACTGACGAAACTGCACTCATTCTAGCACAAATAGCAAAATTAGTATCGATGCAGTTTACCAGTTGCATTCCTATATGATGAAAAATGTATAATCTCTTGGGGCTTTTTGAGGTATCGATATCCCTTTATTAATTATCAAATGGCAATAATATATAGTCGGATGAGCAGTACAGAGTTGTGAACAACATCAAATATGACCACTGTCTTCATTACAAAGGAAAGCCTCATAGAACTTTAAAAGAGAGAACATCCATTTCGGCATATTTCAAAAATTCAAAGGACGCGCTAACGGGGGAATCATATATTGCGTGGACGAATGCTATAGTCGAAAGCGTCAAACCAGAGAGCCTATAAGTGTCAGCTTTCGTCGCTTAAATTCATGAAATGGTTTTGGCCGATATAGCTCATTTCGAATTAGTCGTTAAAATTTTGCTGATATCATCAAATATTCAATGATACCAGTGAGTCTAACAATCAGGCAGAAAAAAATTAAAGAGCAACAATGGCGGGGAAAATATACGATTACATGAATGTTCCAGCCAGTTCAGCTTACTTGCAATCCCCAAAAGTTACAAACAAGCTACCGCACATTATTCTACTACAAATGACGTCAATTCAGTTACAAACCTTTTGTTTCCTCAAAAATTCTTGGGATTGAACAAGTATGTTGCTGACCACATCAGATAAGCCAAGTTCATCTGGTAGTTCTCTAAGTTTCACCTGCCGGGAATAATCAGAACGTGTAAACAGTCAGTATGTTGTTCTAGGTATCCAATTAATTTAATATGAAACAATCTGGCGAAGGAGGTTAGTTCAACGTTTCTTCTTCAATCCATACCAGGAATGTCCCGTTGTTCAAATATTGTTGCGACAAAAGAGAGAAGTATTTGAAATAGATGTGTAGAAGTACATACTGTGACGTATATCCGTGGTGACAAGCTTGACAATTAATAATTCATCCAGTGGCAATCGTCCCTAAGGGATCACGTCCAATTAATCGAGTCACTTTTTCGATGCCTTCGACATGGATCGAGAAATTTCTCGGTTGAAACCGGGAGGGCAGAACCGAGACCCCTGACGTCTCCCGGTTTGCTCCAGGCTTTACCTCGATCGAAACGTCCCGTTTTTCGAGATGGATACGACATTTATCGGTAATCTCGAAGGGGTCCCGATTTCAATATTTCCGTGTTTTGTTGCTGTTCATTTGGTCTATCTTAACTTCTCACTAACGAATGGAGCGCGGGTACCATATTTTGGGGGCGCTCGTCGCATACTTATATCACGGCCAAAATAGAATCCAGACAACAGGTTTTTTAAAGATGTTTTACATATATCGTTTAATCGATACATCTATGTTCTGATGTATCCTGAATCCAATTGAACGAAAACTCTCATTTATCTATATATAAATTATGAATATATAATTGAATGGTCTTCTTTCACATAGATAATTGGTTGTATATCTGACCAATATCCGTCGCGGAATAAATGACACATCAACTGGATATGATCTGACTAATATTGATATGGAAGCAAGCGTTAATAATAAAACAAATATATATTTCTTTACAGAAAAAAATTTGTTTGGACCAAATATCGACCAATGAAAGCTATGTTAAGTGTTTGACCGGTGTATTAACCTCGGCGTGTAATTTTTGTTCATAATTTGGTATCATTCATCACAGATTCCATTTTTCTCAGAATTATTGGCTTGTCATATAGCTCAATAAGGAGATCATATCAACACAGTTTATTTCTGACATAAGCTTGCCTGGAAGTGGATAGGGGTAATACTGGCAATCGGAACTGGAGGTGTTGGTAATTCACAACACAGTTGGTCTGTGAAAAACCGTTAGCTTGAAACAAAAGCAAAGGGAGAGAGGTTAATTTCTTTGAAAGAAAAAAAAACACACTGCTGGCGGGGCTTTGTAATATACGCATGTTCTATTATTTATTGCTGATTTCATGTAACCAAATAATGAATGTAATTTACCGCCCAATTCAGAAGGCAGTCACGCTTTAGACCAAGGGTTACATACCGCGTGTTGCGCTGATCTCTAAACGGAATAACAAAATAGTATTGAATGGTTCATGTTCAGTCTAATTCATTATCTGTTTTAATGCATATGTACTGGACGAGATTAATCTCGCTGCCACCCAGTATATATATATACCTTCACACACCTTGCGAATGGTTCTACCTTTCATTTGATGGCATCTCGATTCTCTTCTCGAATCATGTCGAGTTATATCGAGTGGGATCGATATGGTCTTGTGCTTCGAGAGGAAACCTGGAGCAAACCAGGACAACAATCGATAGAGATAAACTGGGACCCTTCGAGACAAGATATTTATCGGTTTTACTCATTTATCGATAAACCGTCTCGATGGATTGGACGTAACCCCTAAAATAACTTCTACGAAGATGAGAACAGCGGAGCACCCATTGCAATTTGTAAACCTCTGACCTTGAGGTTTGACCCCTTATCAATGACAATTTCATTTCCCTACTATTTTATATTTGCAATTGTATCATAATATTTTAAGCGTGCCTTCCCCATTAATTACAGATTGTGCGAACAATGTAAAGTCAGCTAAATATCTATCACCAGAGAATTTGTTTTAATTTTTGTCTGCGCGCTTGTTATTTAGCACGGCCCTATGGCAAACCGTTTTACTTTTATTTGCATACATCTAGACTTTGATTATTTTTTTGATCATATAGGCACATAACACCATTTGCTGATATCATGATATGCATTCGTGATATCATGAATTATGATTGAAGGTGAAAATAAGCCTAAATTTTAAACCACCCTCCCGTCTCAACATGTTGGTTGAATGAAATCTGACAGGATTCCCGACGGAACAGCACACTGCCAGGAGTGACATCATACCACAGTAAAACCGCTATTTGTCGGACGTTCCGATCACTAGTGTATTTTTTGCTATAGCTCTGCTGACTTGACCGATGAAAAGAATGTTCTGGATATTATTTCGCCATTGATATGAATGAGTTTATGAAAGTAATATATTGGTTTAGACTCATACAGATCTGCAATGATAGGCAATAAGTTTCTCCACGTCAACGTACATTGACGCACGAGATTTCTATTCCCATATTGTCAGTTTAAAAGGCCTGTGAAACGGAGCATGTGCTGTGGGGACGTTTCTTCTCATTCTGAACAGGGAACATTCAATGTTATGCAGTTGGTTCCTACTCTGATCTTTCCCCATATTCAAAGATATCATAAAATACAAAGTATTTCCTGATATCACCAATTCATTTATTGGTATAAACAAAGTATTGGTTGACATAAACAAATCATTTGTTGATATCAGTAAATCATGTGTTATCAACAAATGCTTCGCTGATATCATGAAATGATTTGGCGATATCATCAAATCATTTGATTATATCATTAATTGATTTGATATAATTAAATATTTGCTGATATCATTAAATATTTGCTGATATCATCAAACATTTAATGAAACCAGTAAGTCATTTTCTTGATCCCAGGAACAGGTTGAGGATATCAGCAAATACTAAAGAAAAAGTAAAAGGGCTAGTCATACGGCCCGGTTCAAACTGCGAAATTCTGAATGTTATGCGTGCACTACAGTGGAGAGAACTTACTCTGATTTGAAGATTTTGGAATGTTTGTAAAGGCTTGCGACGAGAATTATATATGGTTAATTTCACGTACAATACAATCTGCACATTTAAATGTCATACACAGTTATTGCATTGTCTTGCATTCGTTCACACGACCGGTCTCCCAAAATATTATCGTCTACCAATTTCTTTATCGAAATCTGTGCGACTCCCCAAACAAGACAGGAAGAAAATTTAAAAGCATAGAAATCTGTACGCACAGAATCCCATGGAGTAATAATTTGAGCACAGAAAAGTACGAATATCGGTTAGCCAAGTAATTATATTCCCACTCTCATCCCTCCCACCGCACCCTGGGGACGGGGTTCTCAAAATAATACGGGTTTTTGCGTACATATCCTGACGAGTATTGAAGAGCACTAAGTTTCGCAACTTGTGTTTAATTCCGCTTATCCCAAGGTTATGGGATGTTTGAATATTTCAATATTGTTCTAATGAGCATCAAATCAACGCGTGACTAAGATATATACTCTGGAAAACGATTTGGAAATTTATTTGAATAAACAATAATGGTTAGGATATGCAGAACATGGCCATGCTGACATTATCAGACAACCGCTGACCGCTTCACTCTTGTAGAAAACCCTCACAGTAGCAAGGTATATGAAATTAAAGGGTGTATACATGTGTGGTACCTTAGATGTGCCTTAATTGTACCTTAACTTAAGATTGTACCTTAACTATACCTTGTAGCCGAGTTGACTTATTGTACCGTCAATAGGTATATACCTCAACAGTACCTCCTGGGGTTCAGTAGGTGTGCCTTGAGAAGGTATATACCTGGCAAAGTCTGTACCAGTACCTCCCTGATGCTTTATCTACTTAGCTTAATTTTCATCAAATTGAACTCTACCTTGATGGCACCTCTCAGACTTGGAATTTTATTCAAATCAAAAGCCCTGTACCTTCTTGGTACCTTATAAACTTGGTTAATTTTACAACAACTTGGGGTGTACCTTGTTGGTACCTCCTGGACTTAGACATTTACTCTAGCCAAATCTTTTACCTTCTTGTACCTGATAAACTTGTTAATTTTTAACAAATTGGACGTGAGACGCATTTCTTAACAATAACAGTTGTATCGCTGGACAGTATCTTGTCAAATAGTGTACATTTTGACAGGTTCAACTCACAATTTGCAAAGAAAACATGTGTAAACAGAGGTCGGTCTTTAGTCTAAGAATATATTGTTTCTGCTTTTATATACCGGTAACCGTACTGAAAAACCTTTCACCAAGACTCATTCATGTATCCAGACAGATTATTGTCCACCTTTGTCTGGGGACACTTTCATGAAAGACGATTCATAAGGAACGACTCATAAGGAACGACTCACAGTTCCCTGGCTTGAGGGATACTTTGTGGTAGATGCCTACGTATATATTTTAATAAATTATGATTTAATTTTTTTCTTTTTTTTTATTGTTTTTTTCAATTTTTTTCCTCTTTCAGCTTTGACACAAGTAAAGTGATTTAGAATGCATTAAGAAGCGATTTGATTTTTTTCTTTTCATATATTTTCGTCTCTCAGGTTTGACTCAAGTAAAGTCATTTAGAATGAATTCAGAAGCGATTTGAATTTTTTTTTTTTTTTTTTGTCATAACTATATCGAGAATCACTTGACAAACATTCGAGAATTCCAGTGGAGAGAGAGAGAGAGAGAGAGAAAAAACGAGGGGGATTTTCCTCCCTCTGAAAATCCTAAGTTTAACACAGAAGAAAATGACAACAAAACTTCCCGTAGAGAATAGTTCAGCTCCCATTTTAACACATAATTTAAGCAGATGTACTATCTTTTACTTCGCGAAGTTGTAGAAATTTATCTCAATTATCGGTTGAGATTTTTAGACAAAAAATGTGCTAGGCCTCAGTGGGCACGACACCGTAATTGACAGAACAGCCGATTTTTTGTTTGCAGTCGCTGTGCCGATTTTGACTTCGCCTAGCCTGGTACCCTACATTACTGTTACATTACTTACATATACAAGTTTGCCAGGGAACCAGGCTATTTCCGCGTTTTGCCGTACCGGGAATTTTTGTCAAGTTTTAGTGTGAACGTGACACTCCGTTTAGCAGAAAAGTTTATATTCTTGTGTTCCAACCAGCCAAGTTGCGTTTGTGTGTCAAATTCTTAATGTACGTTCGTTGAGACGTAGGACTACAAGGTATAATGATAACGACAAAAGTGTACAAGAGAGAAATGTTGTTTGGACAACAACAACAAGTTGAAAAACAACAACAAAGGAACTACCAGGCAACGATTTGCAAGTACCACTAAGTATCTATAACTAGGTGAAGAAACTTAGGTACTGTCTTTCCCAGATAATATATCCGAGACGTTTCCGTCAATATTTCGGAGACAATTTTGAATTTATCGTACAACATTGAAACTTTACACAACTAAAATAATACTAATTTTTCCCCGTATCTCATTAAAATCTGTTGAGAATTGACGAAGATCACCCATGCGTACGGTACCATGTTTTTGGGGGGGGGGGTCCACGATGATGTTGATCTGCCGATGTTATAACATGCAGGCTTGGCGTCATGACGTCAAAAGATAACCCACAAAACTTCCATCTTACGGGTTCGGGATCGGTTCTCGTACAGATCAAATCTCGTACACCTCGCACGTGTGCGCATTCAGAGCACGTGGTGACTTTCTATGTGGATTGCATATGTACGAGGATGAAGTTTAATTTGTCTGTCAAAATTTCTACTTCTTGGTATGATTGGAAGTATTATTTTTTTATAATTGTTTTCCGGGGCATACTTGCTTGTGGTTCCCATCACATGGGAAGTCCATTTTATCGCCAACCAATATAGGTAACATGACTGATGACCAGCATGTTCATTCCACGAAAGCCAGACGACAATCCCATTTCGACAGCTGTGTTTGTCATGTGACACTGAGCGCAGTCATCGCCTTTCTTCGACCGCCCCTCCCTATCCCCGAACGAATGTTCACAGTGAAATGGCGGCAAACTCACATTTCCAGTAAATCAGTGTCATTTTCCGGTCAAATTTTTCGTTATCAAATAGTATACAAATATGTCAATCTATATACCGGTATTTCTGAAACAAGTATTTCTTCAGAATTCCAAATATATTATTAAAATTAAAATCGGATAATTAGTGATTACGCTATCAGCTATTGACGGCCGAAGATAAATTATACTTTCGGTGACTGCCAAAGATTTTCCGAGGTAAAATGATCTCGTTTTCCGTCCAAATACCGACAGTCGCTGTTCAGTCTTTCATTATGAACAGGTTAGATTGATAAATTGTCCAATTAGAATATATTATTTCTTCTAAAACTACTCAAATATTTATTTTAAGTGCATGAACGATGATATTTACACCAATTCAGCATAAAATTGCATCTTTCGTCTGCTGTACGAGAATTGCTCTCTCTCGTGGGTTAGAGGTACCTAAAAAGTCAAGTTAATAACTGCTCCCGCACGTCCAAGGGAAGGGTCTTGATCCCAGCATTAGCCAGGTCAGTTTTCGTGTCTCTCAAGCTGTTGGCCAGCTGTTCAGTGTGTGACCTCTCTTGCCGGAGGAGTGTCGCGACTGACCAAGCAGATTTGCGAAAGAAGCTGACCGTCATCTCGCTGTGCCGGGTTAAATGGACAGTCAGGTTGGATTTTGAATCGCTCGGCAAAGGTATAAAATTGCACAAATTCACTAATTTGACGACGGGAATATATAGAGTGACAATTGTAGAATATGTTGATGTATTTTGTTTGGAGGTAAACCGTTTATTTCTCGTTTCACCCAAAGTGAATTTCAGACCTTTGTGTATTTTTATATAAAGCATGGGGTTACATATACCCTTACGCAAGAGCAGTATATACTTTTGTGGAAGTATACACTGCCACTATACTTCCACAGACCTCCCCTCTACTGCGGTCATACTTCTGAAACTCTGTGCAATTTCAGCTCTTTTCTTTATACTGCCACTATACTTCTGGCACTTACACTCTTGCTTTGTGTACTGCTGCCATACTTCTACAACTTGATCACATAAAATGTAAATTCTATACTTCTGGTATACTGCCAACACTTTAGCAAATTTGAATACATCAGATGTATACTGCTGTTATACTGCTACAACTTTAGCTGTTTCCTGTGTACACTGCTGTTATACTTCTACAACTTGTCCTTACCAAAAAAGGTTTTTGACTCAAAACTATACTGCTGCTATACTTCAGTGAAAGGAATGCTGGGATAGGAATTGCTCATTTATTTGAAAAATAGGTCAACTGAAATTCCCTCCAGTGAGGACACAGTTGCTGTATGTGGCACATGGAGAGCAGATCTATGCAGTATGCCTCTTTTCTCTGTACAGCTTTGTTCATGAACTGATGCATGTAAGTAGCATTAATATATTAGATGCCAATGAGAAGAATTCCCCTTTCATTCCATTCCCCATATTTTCCCAATACTGCATATTTTTCAAACAGTACTGGCCAACATTATGGCATGCCTGATCTAAAATTTAACATGGTGAGAATATAGGGGGCGGTATCAGCCAGGGGAATCAGTTTAATTACACCCCAAAACATGTATACCATGTTATAAGAGCTTATAATACATCATATGTCCATGTTATAATGTAGTAATATCCACCATTCATGTGTGTATGATACATGCATGTGTCAATTTTGCCTGAAGGAGGATGCTTGTATACCATTTTTATTTGGGCCACACTTGGTATATGGGGCAATCTTATACTGCTGCTATACTTCAGCCTGTCTACTGCCACTATGATGCAGGCATGCTTCCACTCTACTTCTACCATACTGGCCATATACTTCTGTCTATACTGCTAGCCCTCTTCCATTACACTGCCTCCATACTTCTGTGAAGGGTTACAGCAGCTTAATTAACATAATGTCAGCATACTGCAGTCATACTTCCACTATACTTCTACCAT
>JAVTVY010049760.1:0-22448 GCA_036873755.1 Hanleya hanleyi | reverse complement strand
CAGGGTGCGGGTGCAGCACAGGTACACGCGCATGCCTGCGATGACGTCATTTCCGAGCTCTGAGCTCCACAAGCTTTGAGCTCCGAGAGCTCCGATCCAAGAGCTCTACCACACGGGGGCTACCACCACCACCGCCACCGGGCGTTGACGCCCGTCAACGCCCGGTGGTGGCGTTGGTGGTGGCGTTGGTGGTGGTGTTGGTGGTGTGTGGCGGTGGTGTTGGTGGAGTTGGTGGTGGTGTGTGTGGTGGTGGTAGAGTCTGTCAATATAGGAATGAACATGTGTCCATCATCAGTTCATATGTATTGGTCGACTGATGAACATGTCGTGTACGTGTACGTTCTGTCAGAGAACCTTCTCTCGCCGCGATAGTATGCTCAGGCACATTCAACGCAAACACAACCAAGAGACACAGCCGAGTCCCGCTATAGGTCCAACAAGAGCAGTAGAGCATCCCTATACGATGACGGTGAGCGGCCCTACGGCATGTGGAAAGACGTCCTGGGTGATAAAGTTCTTAGAGGCAGGTGTGGCAACCCCAGCTCCGACACGTGTTGTTTTGTGTTATAGCCAATGGCAGCCCGCCTACGAAACTACAAGGTTACAGAATGTGAGCTTCGTCCCAGGGATTCCCCACGACATAAACGAACCGTATTACTTTGATCCCGAGCAGACCAACGTGGTAGTGCCAGATGATCTGATGAGTGCGGCCAAGGACAATTCACACGTCGCCGACTTGTTTACTAAAGGATCCCATCATCGGAATCTGTCCGTCATCTATTTGACCCAGAATCTCTTTCCTCAAGGGAAGGCGTCCAGAGATATTGCCTTGAACTGCCAATACTTGTGTTGTTCTCCAATCCCATTGACAGAGCACAAATCCGTGTGTTTGGTGATGGAATTTATCCTCAGAACATCGACCATTTCATGCAGGCGTTTCAAGGGGCGACAAGTCGTCCGTACGGCTACCTGTTCGTAGATTTAAAAGCCCATACCCCCGAAGATCGTCGACTGACGACCCACCTGTTACCCGGCGAGGAATCACCGCAACGTCATATACCCCTACACCATCCGCCGAGTCCACTCCTGGCAGAGCAGCAGCAGCAACCCACCCCCATACAGCGGGTCCGCTTCATACCATCAGTCCCGGAATATCACCCAACCGTGAAGGCCCAACCCGTACCCGTACAAGGGAATGAACATAATGTGAACTCGAGGCTATGGAAGGATTTGTTCAAAGAAAGCATGGACGCCGAGATGGGCGAGACGTTGAGGGCCACAGAAAACAAGTTTCAACACAAAGGATATTCGAAAAAAGAAGCTGCAATTTTAGCCCATAACAGATTAGCACCCAGAATACGACGGGCTTTACGTCAGCAGTATGTCGACCTCGTGACCCATATGAAATTGTTGGACAAGGACCCAGTCCATATGGAAATCGAAAGAACAGCGTCGATGTTGAAAAACTCGGGCATGAACTGGAAAGCGGCGTATGTCAGAGCAATAGCACAAAAGCAATATTTGTTTGAACGCATCATTAAACGACGTTAAAGCGTTAAGAAAGTGTGTTAAAACGTTGAGACGAGCGTTAAGGCGTACATATAGGGCGTTAAGGCGTAACAGTGGGCGTTGGCAGGCGTTACTGTCTATGAAAGCGAGTGTATTCCCAAAACACGCACAGTCGACGTTCAACCGTCAACATGGCTTATACTTGTTCTGAGTGTGAACGCACGTTCACCAGACATTACGATATGCTGCGACACCAGAAAAATATACATGGGATTGAAGACGCCGAGGAGTCCGTTGAATCGGATGCTGATACAGAGATCGATGAGAGTGTATCGACTGATACCGAATCCAAGATTGCTGACAGTCTATCTACTGATATGGAGAGCTTGACCTCAGATAGTCAGCCTACATCCCAGGAAAGTGAGGCAGAACCTACCTTCTGGGATCGTATTGTGACAGCAGCTATCAATACTCACGCTGAAGCGATCGCGGGACAGTATAACTTACAACAGGCGTACATCGAAATGCGGCCCCGCATCAGGAAAACAGCCATGGCGATCTATGAACAGTATACCTTACTACCGCTTGAAATGAAAGGCGACCCCACGCACAGGTCCATCATGAAGACCAAGCATCACTTGGAAGAGGCTATGGGGTTACCACCCACCGAGGCCCTGGAAAATGCGATTAGAATGCGCAAACAACTGTTTCAGGATATGCTGCCCGACGAATATCCAGGCCTGACCGACGACGATTAGAACAAACGGATGAGAGCGAACAGGGCCGAAGATGGGACTTCTTAAGGACGGCTTCTGATTGGACAAGTGCAGCCGTGAATACATCTAACGGGCAAGAATGGCAGGACCAAATGGCGGTCTCTGATTGGACAAGTGTATTCTTGAATTGTAAACATATCCAACGCGGCTCCCCCAGCGTGGGTATGTTATGATGGAGGGGAAAATAAACTATACGAAAAAAACTCGTTGTTGTTGTTGTTCTCTCATCCTTGTTGTTGTTGTTCTTCTCTCATCTGTCTATATCATGGAGTCAAGGCGTTATGCTAGGGCGTTAAGGCGAACGTTGACGGGCGTTACTGCATTTCCAATGAATTAGTGACAATTCCATGAAAATCAGAGCTTTTGGGCTAATTCACCAGGGCGTTGAAGCGTTGAGCTTGACGTTGGCGGGCGTTGCTCACAATTCCCTGTTTGCGCATGCGCAGAATGTAGACAACGTCCGAGACACTAGTCCAGGCGGATGCCCCCTCACATAGGCTTCACATTGATACCTCATACGGCTCCATCGGCCCATTAGGGGCTCCCCTATATACTAAAACGTTCACTGCAATGCACTTTCCCACAATTCCCTGTCTGCGCATGCGCAGAATGTTGAACACGGACGACACACTAGTCCAGGCAGATGCCCCCTCACATAGGATTCACATTGATACCTCACTCGACTCCATAGGACCACTAGTGGCCCATCCAGACCTCAAAACGTCTATTTCCATACCCTTTGTCCACCGCGCATGGGCAGAATGACGATATTCCTACCCCACATCCACCCAGTCAGATGCTCCTTCACGAATGCTTCACATTGATACCTCATACGACTCCATAGGACCCATAGTGGCCCACCTCGACCTCAAAACGTATATTTTCATACTCTTGGTCTACTGCGCATGCGCAGAATGACGTCAGTTCCACGTCACACCCACCCCGTCGGATGCCTCCTCACATAGGCTTCACATTGATACCTCATACGACTCCATAGGACCACAAGTGGCCCATCCAGACCCCAAAACGTCTATTTCCATACCCTTTTCCCACAATTCCCTGTTTGCGCATGCGCAGAATGGTGACAACGGCCGAGATACTAGTCCAGGCGGATGCCCTCTCACATAGGCTTCACAGTGATACCTCACTCGATTCCATCGGCCCATTGGGGGCTCCCCTAGATCCCAAAACGTCTATTCCATACCGTTGGTCTACCGCGCATGCGCAGAATGACGATATTCCAACCCCACACCCACCCGTCGGATGCCCCCTCACATAGGCTTCACATTGATACCTCATATGACCCAATTTGACCATTAGTGGCTCCCCTAGACCCCAAAACGTCTATTTCCATACCCTTGGTCCCCCGCGCATGCGCGGAATGACGCTATTTCAACCCCGCACCCAGCCCATCAGATGCCCCTTCACGAATGCTTCACATTGATACCTCATACGACCCAATTTGACCATTAGTGGCTCCCCTAGACCCCAAAACGTCTATTTCCATACCCTTGGTCCCCCGCGCATGCGCGGAATGACGCTATTTCAACCCCGCACCCAGCCCATCAGATGCCCCTTCACGAATGCTTCACATTGATACCTCATACGACCCAATCGGACCATGCAGCGTATTTGAAGTCTGGGGACTACTTTTTCTCCGCGGAAGCTTTTTCCGCGACCGCATCACCGCCAGACCGCATTACCGCGGAGGAATATAGGCCCGTATTCCCATACAGGCATTCCCCGTATAGATGCAAATGTGCGAATCAGGGGAGATAACCAGGAATATGTCAAAAATCATCACGGGCATCAAGAGTTACCTCCCTTACCGTAATTTGAGGGTTCCCGATTGCGAATTTACATTGGACCAACAGATGGCGAAATTTCCCGGTGCCCGAAAAATGTTACCTTTTTTGCATGTATACTACTACTAATGATGCGGTTAGACAGAGGTTGAAGAAGCGAGTGCAGCGAGCTACAAAAGACCTACAGGAAAGCCTACGCAATCTGTGCGTTGACTTGGACAGCGGTCGTAAGACATTGGATGAAACCATGAGAGGCCTTGGACATAATATCAGACTATATTAGATAGACTTACTTGATTTAGATAGATTACTAGGCAGAAAGAAAACTAAATGTGAAATGTCACATTTTGTGTGTAAATATTGAACATAACATGTAAATATTGACCTTAATTTAATTAAAAAAATATATAGATAAAATCTCTTAATGTTGTTGTATGGCTAATATAATTTTTTCATACAAAAGTTAAAATTGGGGGTTTTGTCCACTGGGGTTTTGTCCACTGGAGTTTTGTCCGCTGGGTTTTGTCCACTGGGGTTTTGTCCTACACCCTGTTTGGTCAGAGCGATCATCTTCTTCTGACAGCGCCTGTGTTGTCTTTTTTCTAATAGTAACATAGATACATATTTACAATGTGCATTCATCGTTTGAAAGTCGTTCCAAGACCAAATTATGGACAATAGGCTGATGCTGTATAATTGATGTGAGCATATAATGCTTTCCCAGCCTTCCGTGGATTTCGGTTTCGAATTTCTGTCGGAAACATCTGAAAACCATTACATTTTAATTTTGTCTAAAAACTGAAACAAAACATTTAACACGTGAATAAAAGCTTCTGTTAATTATGGTTTTCTGGAAAATCAATATGGCTTCCAGTATTGTGATGACATCAGCCAATAAGGTAAAGGTCATAGATAGTCGCAAAGTACTTTGCAGTCAAGCGTAAATAATGCATAGATAAAGCGCTAAGGCGCGTTGTAACATTTCCCCGACAATTGAGCACACTATGACTTTGGAGGGATCTGAATCTTGAGTTAAATTTTTACGTCCACAGGGCGTGCATAAAGCGCAGTCTGAACTTTTGAGAAGACTAGTTATATCTGAAAGACGCAACTGGGGCAAATTTTAATTTGGAGCTGAATGACATGGCTGCCCAGAACTGAGCCACAGATAGTTCAATTACACAACTCAGGGGCATTTAGGCCACACTCTGCAAGCAGATGTATCACTGAGTCACAGCTAATGCGTGCGATCAAAAATGTACCGTACATTCATGAAATGTGCAATGCCCCTTTAATTCTTAGACAATAGGTATTCCTCCGGCGAACTGACAGGTGCACTGATGCGTGACTCCCAGTGTATTGCGATTCCTAATCGTAATAACTGCATGGATTAAATATGGGAAATAGATATCAAATTAGTTCATTATTCCAAGAAAGGAACATTATGCTTACATGAATGATAATTTTGGGAACTTCAAGTAAAAAATAGTCCAGTTATCACTGGTTAAAGTTATTATTCATACTGTAGCCATAGGAAGGTCAGGGAAAGTTCGAACCACGTTTAAGCATCAGCTGATAGCGATGCCCTACGCAAACTCTCGCACCGTGCGTGCGCAGCAGCAACATTGAAAGACGGAAGTGAGACTCATCAGGTTTTCAAAGTTTTGGTAAAACATACATGGACAAATCTCTCTTTCGTTCTCTCTCTCTCTCTCTCTCTCTCTCTCTCTCTCTCTCTTTCTCTCTTGTGTTAAATCTCTCTCCAATCCCATGCTCAAAATCCTTCTAAATCGTCAGACAGACTAATTTATCGTTCAGTAAAATGGTGTTGCGGAGAGATTAGTTCACGAGAAAAAAGGTGAACGGCGTTGGAATCCTGTATCGGATCGTCTGGTCATTTCGGATCAGACACCCGAGCAGACGACACTGATTTGGAGCGGCAATAGATGGCATTGTGTCATATTGCGACGCTTTTATTTCCATAACGATGAGGATATTCCCTCGCAAGGTGGATTGGTGTGTAATCAGGCTCACACAAATGGCTGTGGATGTGCTGGTTCAGTCATCTATAAAAGCCTCGACTACATAGATGTTCGGATGAGCCAATATACTCTCCTGTTGAATAGAAATAGCAATATTACCATATATTTATGGGGTCCTCGTTAAGGACGACAACTAAAGTGGACCGACGGTCATACCGTACCATATATAAAAAGAAATGAATGGTACGGTGGCCCATTAGGGTCATGGTCGTTTTCTTTCGATTTCCTATGTTTTTCTTCTATTTAAGAAGAAACGAACCTAATTTTCTACGTTTTCTTTGTATTTTTCAAGAAATCATCAAATCAGAGAAGGTTTTCTTCGACTTCGTCACTGTCTTTACATCCCTAACTCGGAAAATTCACAGAATATTGCTATGAATTCGCTGAAAATTCAGATGATTTCTTAGAAAATACAAAGAAAACATAGAAAATCAAGTTGGTTTCTTCGAAAATTCCGCGGATATAAATAATTTCCTCCGCGGATATAATTAATTTCCTCTGCGGATATAATCAATTTCCTCCGCGGATATAATTAATTTCCTCCGCGGATATAATCAATTTCCTCCGCGGATATAATTAATTTCCTCTGCGGATATAATCAATTTCCTCCTCGAATATAATTAATTTTCCCCGCGGACATAAATAATTTCCTCCGCGGATATAACTAACTTCCTCCGCGGATATAATCAATTTCCACAGCGGATATAATTAATTTCCTCCGCGGATATAATTAATTTTCTTCGCGGATATAATCAATTTTCTCCGCGGATATAATCAATTTCCTCCGCGGATATAATTAATTTCCTCCGCAGATATAATCAATTTCCTCCGCGGATATAATCAATTTCCTCCGAGGATATAATTAATTTCCTCCGCGGATATAATCAATTTCCTTCGCGGATATAATTAATTTCATCCGCGGATATAATTTATTTCCTCCGCGGATATAATCAATTTCCTCCGTGGATATAATTAATTTCCTCCGCGGATATAATTAATTTCCTCCGCGGATATAATCAATTTCCTCCGCGGATATAATCAATTTCCTCCGCGGATGTAATTAATTTCCACCGCGGATATAATTAATTTCCTCCACGGAGGAAATCCACATGATTTGAGCACTAGAAAGACGGCAAATTCATTAACATTTTTGAGGCTGAGGAGTGAGGCTGATGTGGAAGTGACGTTACGATAGCGTCACTATGACGTCACATCCCGTGACATCCGGGTCAAAGGTCACATCCGGTCACGTGGCATCCGGGTCACGTCCTGTGATGTCACGATGGCGTCACTAGGACGTCACATCCGGTGACATCCGGGTCAAAGGTCACATCCGGTCACGCGGCATGCGGTGACATCCGGGTCACTTTCTGTAACGTCACTTCCGGTCGCGTGACTGCCCAGCAAGAGTTATCTGCCCCTACAGAAGACCTCCAATGACTTCCAATGTTAATCTAATACATGTATGTGAAAGGGGTGATAAGATTTCTTTTCTTGTGGATTTTACTATGGGTTGTGACACCTGGGTTTTTTTCATCTGGAGCTGTAGAACACGATGGGTGGGGTCTCGAGGCAATGCGTTGATTTTATTTGAAAGGTGCTGATGACTCATGCGCAGTAGGCAGGCAGATCGGGATGGACGCTTTGGGGTCTAGGTGGACCCATAGTGGTACGATTGGGTTGTGTGAGTTATCAGTTTGAAGCATTCGTGGGGAGCGTCCAACTGGATGGGTGTGGGGTGGAAATATCGTCAAAAAGGGTATTTGAATGGACGTTTCTTGGTCGAGGTGGACCAATAGTGGCCCGAGTAGGCTGTGGGAGGTGTCATCGTGAAGCTCTTGTGGGGGAGCGTCCGACTGGACTAGTGTGTCGTCCCTTTTCAACATTCTGTGCATGCACAGACAGGGAATTTTGGGAGAAGGGCAATGAAAGGGAGGGTTTGGGGTCGAGGTGGACCCATAGTGGTGCGAATGGGTCGTTGGGCGTATCAGTTTGAAGCTTTCATGAGGTAGCGCCCAGCTGGACTGGTGTGGAGTAAAAGTAGCGCAATGGTGCGCAGTAGAAAGAGAGTATGGAAACAGACGTATTGGAGTCGAGATGGGCCCATAGTGAGTGTACTGGGTCGGGGAGGGTAATCCATGTGAAGCGCGCCTTCAGGCCAGTCAAGTCATGGGAGGGTGCATGTTTTCGGACTTTACCCCTGAAATGACCCTATCAGCCAGGTCTAGAGGGTTCCAAGCTGCCTGCCGAGATATGCAGATTGGGTTAGCCGGTGCATGTTTCCCCTGGAAGTGAATAGCGGAATACGTAAACCCCTATGTGCGGAAAAGACGGACTTTATATGGTAAGGATAGGCGAGCAGCTATAGTAGAAAAAGTGCAGCGTCGCTCAGGTGCGCCATTGAGACGAGGCTTCCCTTATACACTAACCTATAGGGGCGACTCGTGGACGCTGGGTATATTCCGAAATCATGATCTCAGGCATACTGGGGATGTGGATTGATCTGCCATGGTAGAGTTACCTCCGCCTTCTGGGTAAAAAGTGTATGCGTGAATGAGTGCGTGAGTGAGTGAGTGAGTGAGTGAGTGAGTGAGTGAGTGAGGCGTGCCCAACGCCCGTGAGGCGTGCCCACCGCCAGTGTTAACGCATTGACGCACTAACGATGGTGGGTGAGTGCCCAACGCCAGTGAGGCGTGCCCACCGCCCGTGTTAACGCATTGACGCACTAACGATGGTAAGTGAGTGAGTGCGTGAGCCAGTGAGTTAGTGAGGGTGAGTAGTGAGTGAGTGGTCATATAAGGTCGTTTGTACATCATTAGCCTCAGTCTGTGTCCCTAAATCAGATTCGCGTCCAACGAAATGGACGCGAGCGTCCTCTACTAGTGGATGGACGCGAACGTCCGCTACTATTCCATGGACGTTTGCCTCATTTCACCAGGTTTAGAGAGCTCTGCCGCCTCTTCATACGGAGCTCGCCAAACCCTCCGCTATGACTTCAAACCCCCCGACAGCCCTCTTTTCTTTCTCTAACCCTTGGGCCGAAAAGTTTTCGCTCGAGGGTTAAGCATCTTTACAGAGGGTTAACGGAGGGTCCGCGGGCTTTCCCACGCGCATGATTTTCACCTTGCCGGAAGGGCAGAAGATATAGGCGGATGACATTGATCTTTTGATATGTAACGACCTCGTGACTTTTGTATTTGAAAAATGACCTTGACTCTGACATTGATCCTGAACATTGAAAGTTATTATAGTCATTCATAATAGGTATGCTTTTTTTTTTAAATTCGAGGTCAAGGTCAAGTTCAAGGTCATATGTTAACTGAAAGGCCATAGGCTCTTCACATATCAAAAGGACAGTGATTGACCTCATTTACTATTGTAAAAAAGTCGTACATTTATTCAATTTATCCAACCACCATAAGTAGGTCGAGGTCAATGTTAACCTCAAATCTGACCTCGGATTTGTGATTGACCTTGACCTCGACCTTGACCTTGAAATAGAATATCGAATATTTGGGTATGACTTTCACCTAGTCGGAAGGTCACAAGATATAGGCTGACGACTTGAACTTTTGATTTGTGATGACCACGTGACCTGTGCGTTGACATACTTCCTCGACTTTGACCTATGACCTTTGGCTAAAATATCCGGTAGTACAATCAAAATGTACCATCGCAAATTTTGACCTGGGATCAAAGGTCAAGGTTGATGACACAGGTCAACGCACAGGTTTCGGGGTCATCACATATCAAAAGGCCAATGTCGTCCGCCTATATCTTGTGACCTTCCGACAAGGTGAAAGCCATACTTAAATGTTCGATACTCGATTTGAAGGATAAGGTCGAGGTCAAGGTCAATTTTGACCTCGGATTCGTGATCAGTGACTCCGAAAATACTTATATACCGATTTTCAAGTCAATCGGTGATGGTGTAATTTTGACCTCTAGAAACGCCCTCGGCTGAAATTTTGGGTCGAGGATTTCACCCAAACTTCGTTCTAAAGTATCATCGGGGTCGCTGATGACGAATCCAAGATCCGACTTCGGCCTTGACCTCGAAATCGAGTATCGAACATCTGAATAATGGATTTCGGGTCCCCTTGGCATTTCTGCAGGTCAAAATGACACCATCACCGATTAACCTGAAATTGGCATGTAAGTATTTTCTAGGTCACTGATCACGAACCCGAGGTCAGATTTGAGGTTAACATTGACCTCGACCTACTTATGGTGGTTGGATAAATTGAATAAATGTACGAATTTTTTTACAATAGTAAATGAGGTCAGA
Source organism: Hanleya hanleyi (assembly GCA_036873755.1). NCBI lineage: Eukaryota > Metazoa > Mollusca > Polyplacophora > Lepidopleurida > Hanleyidae > Hanleya > Hanleya hanleyi. The sequence continues at coordinate 12,028 of JAVTVY010049760.1, read as the reverse complement.
GGTCACTGTCCTTTTGATATGTGAAGAGCCTATGGCCTCTCAGTTAACATATGACCTTGAACTTGACCTTGACCTCGAATTTCAAAAAAGCCTACCTATTATGAATGACTATAATAACTTTCAATTTTCAGGATCAATGTCAGAGTCAAGGTCATTTTTCAAATACAAAAGTCACGAGGTCGTTACATATCAAAAGATCAATGTCATCCGCCTATATTCTGACCTTCCGACAAAGTGAAAATCATGCGCGTGGGAAAGCCCGCGGACCCTCCGTTAACCCTCTGTAAAGATGCTTAACCCTCGAGCGAAAACTTTTCGGCCCAAGGGTTAGAGAAAGAAAAGCGGGCTGGCGGAGGGTTTGAGGTCATAGCGGAGGGTTTGGCGAGCTCCGTATGAAGAGGCGGCAGAGCTCTCTAAACCTGGCGAAATGAGGCAAACGTCCATCCAATAGTAGCGGACGTTCGCGTCCTTTCACTAGTAGAGGACGCTCGGGTCCATTTCGTTGGACGCGAATCTGACTTAGGGACACAGACTGAGGCTAATGGTGTACAAACGACCTTATATGACCATTCACTCACTACTCACCCTCACTAACTCACTGGTTCACTCACTCACTCACTCACCATCGTTAGTGCGTCAATGCGTTAAGACGGGCGGTGGGCACGCCTCACTGGCGTTGGGCACTCACTCACCCACCATCGTTAGTGCGTCAATGCGTTAACACTGGCGGTGGGCACGCCACTCACTCACTCACGCACTCATTCACGCATACACTTTTTACCCAGAAGGCGGAGGTAACTCTACCATGGTAGATCAATCCACATCCCCAGTATGCCTGAGATCATGAGTTCGGAATATACCCAGCGTCCACGAGTCGCCCCTATAGGTTAGTGTATAAGGGTAGCCTCGTCTCAACGGCGCACCTGAGCGACGCTGCACTTTTTCTACTATAGCTGCTCGCCTATCCTTACCATATAAAGTCCGTCTTTTCCGCACGTGGGGCTTTACGTATTTTTACTTTCAGGGAAAACATGCACCGGCTAACCCAATCTGCATATCTCGGCAGGCAGCTTGAAACCATATTAACCCCTCTAGATCTGGCTGATAGGGTCATTTTAGGGGTAAAATCTGAAACATGCACCCTCCCATGACTTGATCGGCCTGAAGGCGCGCTTCACTCTCTTTCTACTGCGCACCATCGCACTACTTTTACTCCACACCAGTCCAGTTGGGCGCTACCTCATGAGAGCTTCAAACTGATACGCCCCACGACCCATTCGCACCACTATGGGTCCACCTCGACCCCAAAAACCTCCCTTCCATTGCCCTTTTCCCCAAAATTCCCTGTATGTGCATGCACAGAATGTTGAAAAGGGACGACACACTAGTCCAGTCAGACGCTCCCCCACAAGAGCTTCACGATGACACCTCCCACAGCCTACTCGGGCCACTATTGGTCCACCTCGACCAAGAAACGTCCATTCAAATACCCTTTTTGACGATATTTCCATCCCACACCCATCCAGTTGGACGCTCCCCACGAATGCTTCAAACTGATAACTCACACAACCCAATCGTACCACTATGGGTCCACCTAGACCCCAAAACGTCCATCCCGATCTGCCTGCCTACTGCGCATGCGCCATCAGCACCTTTCAAATAAAATCAACGCATTGACTCGAGACCCCTCCCATCGTGTTCTACAGCTCCAGATGACGAAAACAAGGTGTCACAACCCATAGTAAAATCCACAAGAAAACAAATATGACCACCCCTTTCTCATACATGCATGAGATTAACATTGAAAGTCATTGGAGGTCTTATGTAGGGGCAGATAACTCTTGCTGGGCAGTCACGCGACCGGAAGTGACGTTACAGAAAGTGCCCCGGATGTCACCGGATGTCACGTGACCGGATGTGACCTTTGACCCGGATGTCACCGGATGTGACGTCTAAGTGACGCCATCATGACATCACAGGAAGTCACCCGGATGCCACGTGACCGGATGTGACCGGATGTGACCGTTGACCCGGATGTCACCGGATGTGACGTCATAGTGACGCCGTCGTAACGTCACCTCCACATCAGCCTCCACATCAGCCTCACTTCTCAGCCTCAAAAATGCTAATGAATTTGCCGTCTTTCTAGTGCTCAAATCACGTGGATTTCCTCCGCGGAGGAAATTAATTATATCCGCGGTGGAAATTAATTATATCCGCGGAGGAAATTAATTTTATGCGCGGAGGAAATTGATTATATCCGCGGAGGAAATTGATTATATCCGCGGAGGAAATTAATTATATCCGCGGAGGAAATTTATTATATCCGCGGAGGAAATTGATTATATCTGCGGAGGAAATAAATTATATCCGCGGAGGAAATTAATTTTATCCGCGAAGGAAATTGATTATATCCGCGGAGGAAATTAATTATATCCTCGGAGGAAATTGATTATATCCGCGGAGGAAATTGATTATATCTGCGGAGGAAATTAATTATATCCGCGAAGAAAATTAACTATATGCGCGGAGGAAATTAATTATATCCGCGGTGGAAATTGATTATATCCGCGGAGGAAATTATTTATATCCGCGGAGAAAATTAATTATATCCGCGGAGGAAATTGATTATATCCGCGGAGGAAATTAATTATATCCGCGGAGGAAATTGATTATATCCGCGGAAGAAATTAATTATATCCGCGGAGGAAATTAATTATATCCGCGGAATTTTCGAAGAAACCAACTTAATTTTCCATGTTTTCTTTGTATTTTCTAAGAAATCATCTGAATTTTCAGCGAATTCATAGCAATATTCTGTGAATTTTCCGAGTTAGGGACGTAAAGACAGAGACGAAGTCGAAGAAAAACCTCCTCTGTTTTGATGATTTCTTGAAAAATATAAAGAAAACCTAGAAAATTAAGTTCGTTTCTTCTTAGATAGAAGAAAAACATAGGAAATCGAAAGAAAACGACAAGGGCCCTAATGGGCCACCGTAGTACGGGGACTTGCACAATAAATACTGTCCGATCAGAGACTGTGATTACAACTTCCTGTTTGTCGATTTTGGCCCAGGCAACCACAAAAACTGACAGAACTAGTACTTTCCGGTTTATCCCCTGGTCTTATTGTCTTCCATTGAACAAGAGGATAGGTCCGTAGCCAAGGCGGATTTAGGCGTTCGGGCGACCTTTCCACAGGTCTCCGGCTCGTTATACGGGTCTGTTCCACAGGTCTCTGGCTCGTCTTACGGGTCTGTTCCACAGGTTTCTGGCTCATGTTACGGGTCTGTTCCACAGGTTTCTGGCTCATGCTACGGGTCTGTTCCACAGGTCTCTGGCTCATGTTACGGGTCTGTTCCACAGGTCTCTGGCTCATGTTACGGGTCTGTTCCACAGGTCTCTGGCTCATGTTACGGGTCTGTTACACAGGTGTCTGGCTCATGTTACGGGTCTGTTACACAGGTTTCTTGCTCATGTTACGGGTCTGTTACACAGGTCTCTGGTTCATGTTACGGGTCTGTTCCACCGGTCTCTGGCTCATATTACGGGTCTGTTACACAGGTCTCTGGCTCATGTTAAGGGTCTGTTCCACAAGTGTCTGGCTCATGTTACGGATCTGTTACACAGGTGTCTGGTTCATGTTACGGGTCTGTTACACAGGTCTCTGGCTCATGTTACGGGTCTGTTCCACAGGTGTCTGGCTCATGTTACGGGTCTGTTACACAGGTCTCTGGTTCATGTTACGGGTCTGTTACACAGGTCTCTGGTTCATGTTACGGGTCTGTTCCACAGGTGTCTGGCTCCTGTTACGGGTCTGTTACACAGGTGTCTGGCTCATGTTACGGGTCTGTTACACAGGTCTCTGATCCATGTTACGGGTCTGTTCCACAGGTGTCTGGCTCATATTACGGTCTGTTACACAGGTGTCTGGTTCATGTTACGGGTCTGTTACACAGGTGTCTGGCTCATATTACGGGTCTGTTACACAGGTCTCTGGCTCATGTTACGGGTCTGTTACACAGGTGTCTGGCTCATATTACGGGTCTGTTCCACAGGTCTCTGGCTCATGTTACGGGTCTGTTACACAGGTGTCTGGCTCGTCTTACGGGTCTGTTCCACAGGTTTCTGGCTCATGTTACGGGTCTGTTCCACAGGTTTCTGGCTCATGTTACGGGTCTGTTCCACAGGTCTGGCTCATGTTACGGATCTGTTCCACAGGTCTCTGGCTCATGTTACGGGTCTGTTCCACAGGTCTCTGGCTCATGTTACGGGTCTGTTACACAGGTCTCTGGCTCATGTTACGGGTTTGTTCCACAGGTCTCTGGCTCATGTTACGGGTCTGTTACACAGGTCTCTGGTTCATGTTACGGGTCTGTTCCACAGGTCTCTGGTTCATGTTACGGGTCTGTTCCACAGGTGTCTGGCTCATGTTACGGGTCTGTTACACAGGTTTCTGGCTCATGTTACGGGTCTGTTACACAGGTCTCTGGTTCATGTTACGGGTCTGTTCCACCGGTCTCTGGCTCATATTACGGGTCTGTTACACAGGTCTCTGGCTCATGTTACGGATCTGTTACACAGGTGTCTGGCTCATGTTACGGGTCTGTTACACAGGTGTCTGGCTCATGTTACGGGTCTGTTCCACAGGTGTCTGGCTCATGTTACGGGTCTGTTACACAGGTCTCTGGTTCATGTTACGGGTCTGTTACACAGGTCTCTGGTTCATGTTACGGGTCTGTTCCACAGGTGTCTGGCTCATGTTACGGGTCTGTTACACAGGTGTCTGGCTCATGTTACGGGTCTGTTACACAGGTCTCTGGTCCATGTTACGGGTCTGTTCCACAGGTGTCTGGCTCATATTACGGGTCTGTTACACAGGTGTCTGGTTCATGTTACGGGTCTGTTACACAGGTGTCTGGCTCATATTACGGGTCTGTTACACAGGTCTCTGGCTCATGTTACGGGTCTGTTACACTGGTGTCTGGCTCATATTACGGGTCTGTTCCACAGGTCTCTGGCTCATGTTACGGGTCTGTTACACAGGTGTCTGGCTCATATTACGGGTCTGTTACACAGGTCTCTGGTTCATGTTACGGGTCTGTTCCACAGGTGTCTGGCTCATGTTACGGGTCTGTTACACAGGTGTCTGGCTCATGTTACGGGTCTGTTACACAGGTCTCTGGTCCATGTTACGGGTCTGTTCCACAGGTCTCTGGCCCATATTTTTGGTTATTGGCGTACATTCGCAACTTCTCGAGCATCTTCGGTGGTAACTAACCCTCGAAGGACATGGGCTTCATCATTCTTAACATTCGTCCTTTGTTGAGACTATACTTTTGATCAAAGTGACCGGCCGTCTTTTTTTGACCTTGTTCGCGCCAAGCCCAGACTCCACATGATGTCATCGGCCTCCAATATTTACATTTGACATGATCTTAACTGGGACGAGTGAGGGCCTACACCCTGAGTTTAATTTTGTAATTTATTTTTCGTTGAGAGATGAAAATACTCTCCTTTTTTGCTGTATTTCGCACACCTTTCTATCAATATAATACATATTAGTATATTTTGAACGGAGCCACGATATTATCGCGACGGAATTGCGGTTTTATCGCAAGGGAACGCGACATTATCGCGAGGGAAAGGTGACATTATCGCGAGTGAACGTGATCATTATCGCGCGCTCTACCGCGAGGATGTGAAGGAACAAAATTTAACAAAACAGAATACATGGTGTACGGATAGAGTGATTTTTTTTTGGAGTAATATTTTTCACTCAAGTGCTCGAGTGAGAGTATGCAGTGTACAATCCAAAAAATAGACACATTTGTTTCACACGCACAGTACGGTAAGATTATAATTTAGCAATTGTCAGAGTACATTCTGACACCTTTTCCTATTTCATTTCGTCTGCCGTTATATTGCTGATAAATTGTATGGAAAGCTTATGATTCTGGACAAATATAACATATTCTTTTAAGTCAGAGAGATAATTAAGATTTTGGGCCATTCTACAACTGTGAAATTCGAGGCATTTGTTTTGATCTTAGATTATAAGGTTTTGCAAAGTTACAATAGCTGAGACATCTTGAAGCCATGTTGCAACAGTCTTGTTTGTTAAAACACTGGTAAGCTTCACACGCGTATTAGCAGTTTAACACCTGTACTCGGCGACTTCAAAGGGGCCTCAGAAAATATTTCACCTGTATCCAATCAATTATCTCGCCAGACTGTGTAATCACCTGCGGTATATAGATAAAAAATAATGAGATCTTACCCTGTTCAATAAATAATACTGGGGTCTTAAATCATTCTTTTCGTCAACATTTTTTTTTCTAAAGTGCCAGCTTATATTGTGTTAGTACTGATACTCTCTTAATAGAAGATTTACATTTTAATCTTTTGAGAGGATTGGAAATATTTTCAGTCTATTAGATTGAAAAATAACCGCATGAATCTACTGTAGATTGAAAAATCAATTTATTATATCCTAACTGATGGGTCGAATTTCATACAGAATTTCATTGTTCAGATCTTTGAGAAGCCTCCCACCTAGACTCATTGTTTTATACCCACCCAGGCTGCTGTTCTCATTGATCTAGTGACACTTGCGGGAAAGATGAACTGGAAATCTAATAGTGAAAAGGATTGGTGAAAAATTCCAGTCAACTAAGATTGGAATTAGGAACAAGATTTAATCAATAAGATTAGATTTTCCATCTATAGATATGTATTGCTGATAGTGTTATAAGATTAATATACCATCAATATAAGTTGATGATAACAGAGATTCCTGCATTAACCCTATCTGCCTGGACTTTTTGAAACCTGTGCAAGCCTGGGAAGGGGCCATTTCGTCCGCCGTGATTATTTTTCTTACCCAATGAGCTAGGGGGCTGAAACTTACTGCACTATACCCTCGGGTCAAACTCTACCAGAAAATGTAAAAAAAAAATCCCAGAAGGCCGCTTTGATGACGTCATTTTCAAAAATCGCATTTTTTGATAGCTTTTCGGTCAGATTTTTTTGAAGTTTTATTCATATAATTTTTCCACAAAAAAATGCATGATAAATTAGTAAATATTAATCTTATGTGAAATAAAATAGTTTAACCCACTTTTCCGCGCGGAAAAGCAGAAATTTGGAAGAAAAATGACGAAAACATAACTTTTCTGGTACCCTACATGGCCGCCATTTTGAATTTACCCATGATCCTCTGCTCGAGGCGTTAAGAAATAGGCAAAGTGACCCCAATATGATACATTATGAAGTCACCGAGTGTCAGCTCTCATTTTTTTGTCGTTCCGGAGATAGAGCAAAAAGTTTGGTAGGGGGAGGGCCATATTGTCCGGGTTGATCCTGGCTTAGGATGCATCACAGGCGCTTGAATGAAGGATACTGGAGATTGGGTGTATTACAGGATATAGTATTCAGGACTTTCATAACTCCTGCTGTTTTGCGCGGGAACTGGCTAGTGACGTCAAGTGGAATCGGCTCCAGCTACTGACACATGTTAACTAAATATAAACTTCACACATATCCGAATATAATCGAGCATGGGGGAGGGCGGAGGGGGCGGATTTATCAGAAAAGATCTTCCCCGATGTATTGATAAGCAAACTAATATTTATGTATAATATCAAAGTGTATATATGTGTGATATTGAAACCAATGAATTAATTTGGATTTACGGTGTCATAGTTTAGATATAGTAAGAAATTCCTACTAAATTGTGTAAAAAAAGCCAAAAACAACTAGAATCTAAGTTGATAACAAGGGGTGTTGCGTTACATACAGGCAGACCCACAAAGAGAGATTTTTATGGAGTAAACGTTTCCCTTCTTTTGATGGTCGAGGAACAAACACAGTCCATATCTTGCTCATGGGAGATAGCGTCGATGGGGTAATTTATGAATCTATGAATACCGCGATATTGGCTTGATAATCGATATAGTTTCACAGGTGTTCAAAGATTGGCGAAAACCCTAATTAGATTGCGACAGTGATTTAAAGAAGCTACCTGTCTTCAGCACCTGCTGTGTCAGTTTACCTGACCGTTTGGCTTACCTTTGTCGAGCGCGTCTGACTCGGGCAAGCATGTGCTGTGCGGCAGCCGTGACTTTGATCTCACTGTCTGGTCGATGACCAGGGACCCTTTGTTAGCGCTTGCTTTAATCACCTGATCTAATTTAATTTACCTTATCGAACATTTCTCACGACGAACCTGTAAGTGATTTACACACTTGATAATGTGTGTACTCGGCACATAATATACTCGATTGTTTCCCTTGTATACCTAATATTAGAAGCAAATGCGTTTGCTAAAATAGTTGACATTGAATAATTAACCTATATGTATACCCAAAACTAAATCTTGCAAAATGTTATGGTAACATAGCCAAACACAATTATTCTCGCAGGTATACATGTACTTTTGAATCCCAGAGTAATTCAGCAAACTTGGTTAATTGCCTCAAATGTATTTTTCTTCTCGACGAGATTTTCCTAAAATATTGAAATCATTATTTTTCATATCTCTGTTCTATCTAGGCCAAAGTTGTTGAATATTATATAGGTGTACTTTAAGAGCTATTTATATTTATTTATTATTTCATTTTCATTCTTACCTATTTATCTCGTATCCAAATAATTTCTCTTCAGACACTTGATATGTTTACCTATTTATTTAACTTGAATATGCAAACTCAATATCGCATTTCCTCGTAGAACTCACCATATAAACAGCAACTTTCTAACCTCGAGTCGAGTTCTATCCGTAGATGGTGGTATTCAGATTGTCAGAGGGTTTTCGTTACCACCTTTCTTTGCTATCCCATAATCTTTTCTAATGTGTAGAGGGGCACCACGTTTTCTTGCCCGTTTTCAGCTTGCAAATGTGTGCGTTGGGTTTCAGAGCGTTGCCCCAGAGCGTTAAACAGGCAGTAATTTGGCCAAAAAAAAACATTTCCCCAAAAATAATCAAATTATCTCTTAAATTACAGATTATCTGTCTGACTAAGAGAAAAAAAGAGGCACGAAATTCGGGAAAATACTTTTTTTTTTAACTTTTTGCATCACAAGAATAACTATCACAATGGTATGACTTCATGAATCGCTTCATCAGCATATACATGTAAAAATATTAAGGATTAGTTGATTATTTTGGGGGGTAGGAAAAGATTTTACGCTATTTTCCACTCTGTACCAGATATCCCGATCTTGCTTCCTGCAAACATTAACGTGATACCCAACACAGATGATGATGATGAATTAATTTAATAAATGAACGGATGATTAATTTAATAATGCGACGGAGAAAAAAAACCAGCTATTGCCATGCAGATTGTTTATTACACTCGCTCAGATATAGAGTTTGTACACCTGTTACTTTTACAATCATACCGTACTAAATACAGGTGATATTACACATAAATACAGGTGATATTACACATAAATACAGGTGATATTACACATAAATACAGGTGATATTACACATAAATACAGGTGATATTACACATAAATACAGGTGATATTACACATAAATACAGGTGATATTACACATAAATACAGGTGATATTACACATAAATACAGGTGATATTACACATAAATACAGGTGATATTACACATAAATACAGGTGATATTACACATCATTGTCTTATTGTGATTGGGACACGGAAACGTTACGAATATTTGGATAGAATCAAGGATGATGGGGTAACGTTTTAAGTTGTTTCCCCGACACTATAAAACAGATATTCAGGTCTTGTTTATAGCACACAGTGAGAAATTGGAATGTTTTGATATGCTGATTCGGATGATAAATCGTACCATAATTTGTGATAGTTCTTTCCTGGGATGGAACAAGGAAAAAACAAAAAATGCCCAATATCTAGCCTATTTCTTTCGTTGAGTCGGATAGATCGAATAACCGTCACTTTTTCTCACGATCAGACCATAGCCAATCAGAGTACTGTATATCTAGCTGTAATTCAAGGTATAATATCTTCATTGTTTTCGTGAAACTGCGGATTTTTTGCCAAATTAATGCCTATTTAACGCCCAGCAATCCAAGACACGCAACCGACCAAAAAATGTGGTTCATCCCTCATGTAAGAAATCACGAGAGAAGTCTAATCAAGACTGATTAGGGGTGACGATGACACCACTGATGAATCGTTACTTCTTGTTCAGCGTAACTGCGTAATTTCGTGAGACCGTTTCTCTTTCTCTCTGCTAATTTCAGTTAGATTTCCATTATTTGAAAAGTAAAAGTTTTGAATATCCTTTCGATGACTATCGCATTTCTTTGATAAATATTTATGCGCCTAACGAAGATAATCCTGGATTTTATCAAATGGTTCAAGCTCGCATAGAAGAATTAGACAACCCCTTTTGTATTGTATGCGGCGACTTCAATCTAGTACAGCAACCAGAGCTTGATACCTTCAATTACATAAATGTGAACAATCCCAAAGCAAGAGAACAGTTACTTTTGATGAAAGATGAACTAAATTTATGCGACCCTTGGCGGATTTATAATGCAAACGCTAAGCGATTTACTTGGAGAAGGCGTAATCCATTAAAACAAGCCAGATTAGATTTTTTCTTAATTAACGACGAGCTTTTATCAACGGTAGAACAAACTGATATAATTCCTGGTTACCGTTCGGATCACTCGGCAACATTGGTCACTTTCAAATTGAACAAATTCGAAAAGGGCAAAGGTTCATGGAAGTTCAATAATTCTCTTTTAAGAGACCCCGATTATGTAAAGAAGGTAAAAGAAGTAATTTGCAATACTAAGGAAGAATATGCGGCTTCGCCATACGCTCCCGAAGAAGTATGTAATATACATCCGCGAAATTTTCAAACCATAATTTCGGCCCAACTCTTCTTTGAAACTTTATTGTTAAATATTAGAGGCCTGACAATCCCTTATGCTTCGAAAAAAAAGAAAGATTTATTAAAAAAAGAAAAAACGTTAGAAGAAACAATAACAGCTTTAGAAATAATTCTGAACGACTCGCCCGATGCTGAAATAGACCATGCTCTGAGCGATGCCAAAAAACAGTTGGAATCCATTCGTAAGGGTAAAATGGAGGGAGTTTTAATACGATCAAGAGCCCAATGGATCGAACAAGGCGAAAAACCATCAAAATATTTCTGTGCTTTAGAAAGTAAAAACTACGTTAACAAACGGGTGAATAAATTGATAACAGAATCGAAAACGTTGGAAGACCAGTCTCAAATTCAAAATGAAATCTTGAAATTTTACAGTCAACTATATAAATCGAAGGATAACGAACTTGAAGAATTTGACCCTGCGGCCTTTAGCCAGATATACGATTTCCCGAAACTAACCAAAAAGGAGTTTTTTGAGCTTGAAGGGGAAATTACATATGCAGAGGCCTTAGCTGCTCTGAAAAGTATGAAAAATAATATAAGTCCGGGTTCGGACGGTTATTCTAGCGAATTTATCAAATTTTTCTGGACAGATATTGGTCATTTTTGGTTAAAATCGATAAATGAGGCATATAATGAGGGCCAATTGTCCATCACTCAAAGGGAAGGGATAATAACCATCATTCCAAAAGCCGGAAAACCTAGAGAATACATAAAAAACTGGCGACCCATTACTTTGCTGAACTGTAGTTACAAATTGGCTTCACTTTGCATTGCTAATCGGCTTAAGGGACACTTGAACAATATAATTAATGATGATCAAAAGGGATTCATGGCTGGACGGTTTATCGGGGAAAGTACTAGACTTATTTATGATATATTGGCTAAAACTGAACAGGATGAAATCCCTGGAATGATACTTTCGGTAGATTTCGAAAAAGCATTTGACTCGGTATCCTGGTCTTTCATTGAAAAGGTGTTAATAACCTTTAATATTGGCCCTTCCTTTAGAAGATGGGTGAAAACGTTTTACTTTTCCATCTTTTCTAGAATATCTGTTAATGGGTACTTGACTCAGCCTTTGTCAATTGGTAGGGGTTGCCGCCAAGGGGATCCATTAT